>VDFB02011387.1:126666-150710 GCA_007258455.2 Sequoia sempervirens
TAAACCCTAAGCCCTAAACCCTAGACCCTAGACCCTAAACCCTAAAACCTAAAACCTAAAACCCTAAACCCTAAACCCTAAGCCTTTATTCCTGAATGTTGATATGTGTAAGAATGAAGAATATACACTAAGAATACTTAAGAGCGAGATTGTTTAAAAACACAGAAGGCGATAACGGCTAGAACACAGAATAAACAAAACAGAAATAAGCACTAGTTGCATTCATAAGAAAGGCCAGACTGAACGACCATTACAATATATGACACTGATATAGTACAACTCACCCCAATACCACTGGGGAAGGGCGGACCGGAAGGAGGAAAGGAGGGAACAAAGAAAACAAAGGAGGCGAACGGCTGGGGACGAGGACAAAGATGAAGGGTTTAGCAAATTGGCTCTGATACCAATTTAAACATCATTTGTAGTTCCTAGAAGGGGGTGCAAATCAGGTTTAAATTGGTATCAGAGCCAATTTAAACCCTAACCCTAAACCCTAAAACCCTAAACCCTAAACCCTAAAACCCAAAACCCTAAACCTAAAACCTAAAACCTAAACCCTAAACGTAACTGTGAACCCTGTAACCCCTAAACCCTAAACCCTAAAAACCCTAAACCCTAAACCCTTAAACCCTTAAACCCTAAACCCTACCCTAAACTCCTAACCCCCTAACCACTAACCCTAACCCCTAAACCCCAAACCCTAAACCCCAAACCCCAAACCCCAAACCCTAAACCCCAAACCCTAAACCCTAAACCCTAAACCCTAAACCTAAACCCATGGGGTAAGTGTGTGAACTAGATAAGATTTGACTGACAAACTTTTCTGTAGCCATGTGAGAATGATTGCATGAACAGGAAAAGTAGACAAATGGACAAAGGACCCTCTATCCATAAGTGGCATCTTTACAACCAAAAGATGATATGGTGGTCCCAATTTTGATCACGAGAATAGTATCTCGTGCACACACTTTTGGTAGTGCGTTCACAGATATCACAGCATGAGTTGTCTCTCATCTTTACTTTGTTAAAGGTAAAGTAAAGTAAATCCTATGATGGACATACCCCATCATTAGTGCTCATAATAGTCCTTGAGATCTTTTCCAAGCAAGGTGGCAAATTCTTCATCAGTCATTTGTTGATGATGTGTGGACCAAAAAGGAGGTGTTAGTTCATCCCACCAATACAGATACTCAATAGTATGTCGGTGCCATTGTTCAATTATGGCAACTGGCATGTCTAGGCTAGGATAAGTGTGCTTATGCGTGAAATGTCGAGTCCACAACCAACTGGGGACTTTGTGTTGAGTAATATGGACTATGCGTTCATAAAGTGGCAGGTTTTGGTATACACCTTGTGTGCCATAGGTGATTAAAACGTATCTGTTTCCATTATCCCATCGATCTGGGTTGGTGAACCAGAGTCTGAAAGTGTTTCCTCGGTAGGTAGTGGTTGAATGATGTTTTACATGAGGCCCATGGAGGTAACCACACATTGTTGTAGCGAGGCTTTCAGATAACCAGTTAAAACCTTGTGTTCCAGCAGCGTATCTAAGGGGGTCTCGAGGTAGTTGGCAAGTGACATCCCATGGAGCTGGAATATCCGCTTCATTTATATCTTCTGGTAAAGGATCACGATACCGATGATTAGGATGGAGGAATGATGGTGGTTCAACTCAAATGAATCCCTCTTCTTGGAGACGACTTCTGCAACTGAAATAGTGTTCCCAAGAACTTTGGCGTATCGGCTCAAGATTTTCCTCAGTGATGTTAATGAAGTAATGTTAGAATGAGTGGCTGAACAACATGTTCTTTGTTTTGATGAAATTCTTGACTGAGGTAGTCTGCAAGGTAGTTATGTTTACCTTTGATATGTTCGATTTCGTAATTGAACCTAGAGATGAATTATGCCCACCTTAGCAAGTAGTTGCGGTTAACTTTATCCTTTGTATCTGCGCTCAAGAAGTTATGCACGTGTTGGAGATCAGACCTAACAAGAAAACTTTTGTCAGCAATAAACATCATAAATTGTTCAAATGCTTTTACTATTGCTAAAAGTTCCTTGTGAGTGGAATGGTAGTTGCATTCAACGCCTATGAATGTGCCAGAAGCATATCGGACAAGTTCTTCAACTCCATTCTCATTTCATTCCTTGAGAACAACACCCCAGCAGTCACTTGATGCATCAGTTTCAGTTATTTTGTATCTTTTTCCTAGGAGTCTGAGAGTAGGAAGATCTTTGTATTTTTCTTTGATGCGTTGAATAGCATCATAATGTCTCTACATCCATTGCGGTTTATCTTTGTGAAGCAGGTGATAGAGAATTTTGCGGTCCTTAGCAATATGAGGATAGTGAGTAGCAACATAATTGATAAGGCCAAGGAATCTTTGCAGAGTTTCCTCATTAATGACCTTGACCGCAAAAATTTGGGTTAGAATGTGTTGCTGCACTTGCATGCATCCTTCCTCAAGTAATTTTACACTTAAGAAGATTATTTCTTTAACTAATAAATGGAATTTTTCTAGATTTAGAACCAGACCATTGGTCTTACAAAGCTCATAAAGAGTTCGCAAACATCTCAAATGGCTTCTGACACATTTTGAAAAGACCAATATAACATCAATATAAACAATAATCTCCTTATGATATTTATGAAATACAGAATCCATAAATCCTTGAAAAATTGAAGGTGCAATTTTTATACCAAAGGGTAAAACTTTCCACTAGTATAATCCTTGAGGTACGTTGAATGTTGTTTTGTACCTATCAGAGGCATGAATGCTAACCTGCCAGAAACCTTTTGTTAAGTCAAACTTAGAGTAAAACAAGGTCCCTTGAATATTATTCCATATAAAGTCTTTGGAAGGTAGAGGATGTTGATTTGATTCCAGACATTTATTTAGGGATTTTTAGTTTACTACTAACCTTTTTTCTGCAATTTCATTACCTTCTTCGTCTCGTTTTGGGACATACATGGCATGGCAGCTATATGGCGAGGTACTTGGCTCGATAAGCTTGAGATCCAATAATTTTTGGATTTCTTTTTCACATAAGGATCTTTCATCCTTGTTCATGAGAAAATTGTTGGCCCTACTCTTTGGTTCGATGTATTGGCCATCTTCGTCTTTCTTCAGAGGTAGTTTACAGATGAAGCTTCTCTGCATCTTGTTCAAGTCCTTACTGAAAAGATGTTCTTCATATAGTTTCCTTATTTTTGTAAGTTCATCTTCATGATTGATAAGTTCCTGGGCAATCCAAGAATAATTCTTCTTTGTCCTATTCTAGAAGATTTCTGGAATTGGGACATCTTTCTTGATTTTTGTTAAATGAGTAAAGTCCCTGACAAGTGGAAACTTATTAGTTAAGCCAAAGTAGACATGGTTATGAGTAAATTCAATAGGACTCCATGAATGCATGGTAGGCATGCCTATGGCTGCATCATTGTCTAGCAGCTCTGTGTGAATGAACCTTAGATGGTGTTGAGTACCATCTAGGAATTGAACTGGTGCCCATGCGCTCCAGTGAGAATATCTTTCATGTCCACAAAAACTGATTTTGGTTTTAGTGGGCACCCATTGATGTTCATGGAAGCAGTTGTATTTGGCAATATTGATATTTTCACCAGTAGCTAACATGACCTTGAGCTGGTAGAGTTTAATACCTTTATAATGTATAGTAAAGGTACTTACTGGACTTTCATAACCTTTGATCATGTGACTGAAGTACGGTTTTTGTTCTGATTTTGTAGGACTACCTTCTTCTTCCTTGAGAAGGACTTCTGTCATTTCATCACTGTACTTTTGTGGACTGATTTCTTCAATATGAACACCAGATGCTTTAGCAACCATATTAAGCACTTCCCATGGAGGTGGCATTCCTCTCCCATAAGTTTGTCTCTGCTGATGATAGGCTTGTGCTTTTGTTGAGGGAGTGAATGATGTATAGATGTTCAGGGGCTTGCTTGAACTAGTGGGTTCATCCTTCTGCTTGTAGGATCGTAGATAGGCTTCTAAAGCAGGTTCCTCTTGCTTGGCGGCTTCTTTTTGGTCATTCATTTCTTCCTGCTGCAATTGTTTAAGTTCTTATGTAGCTTCTTTCAGGACCTTTTGTAAGAGCAAGATTCACGGGTGTCGCCAAGCTCTTCTACTTTGGGTAGAAGTTTCTGCTACAAGCTGTAGAGTGAAGTTGAGAGTATCTTGTTCTTGGTGCTCCATTTCTTCTTGTTTAATTTGTTGGAGACGTTTGAGCTTTCTTTCTTCATCATACTCAATCTTGGCTTTTTTCTGGAAGATTTTCTTGTCCAATTCTTCCACTTTTTGATTTCGGGATTTCCACGCATGGAATCCATCCTTGCTTCCTCTTTCCTGTATGAGTTGGATTAATGCAGCTTTTTCTGCTTCTTGTTCTTGAAGTATCTCTTCGGGTTTTGCATATTTTCCCTTGAACTACATCATATTACTATGCATGAAAGGGATTTCTAAATCCAACTCTTCTTCTGGTTCTACCTCTTCAGTGGTAGAACTTTCTTCTTCAGATTCTTCTGATGAATGAAAATGAATACAGTCTGAATCGGACTCAAAGGCTGTTTCGTTGAAGAAGTAATATTCTTCTTTTGTTTCACTGAGTAGTTCCTGCATCAGATGAACTTTCTTTTTACCTTTATCTTTCTTGCGATTAGGGCACTTATTTGCATAGTGCGGGCCTTTATAGATATAACAGGTAGGCTTGTGACTTTTCTTAAAAGACTTTGGGAAATCCTTTTTCTTTTTAAAGAAACCTTTGTGTTTCCTTTTGTCTGGTTTCTTGCAGCTTTCACAAATTATGTTTTCTTTAGAAAACTTCTTTTTCTTGGGTCGTGAAGTTCACTCTAGCTGTTGAAGCTTGCTAACAGGGTCACAACCATATCCTTTATTTCTTTGTGCAGTTCTTAGCACTGCATTTTTTATGACAGGTTTGACTAATCTAATCAATACTCGTTCTTCTCCTACCTCAAGTATTTTCTTGTTGAGATCCCTGATGAATTCAAAGAGCTCAATCATTGTAACAACGGACCAGGCTTTATTTTGGTCTCTTAATCGTTCCAAGAACTTGGTATAATAGAGATCACCAACATCTTCAAAGGATTGAAGGAATCCTTTGCCAAGTTCTTCACTCATGGCTTTGCCTGAGTTCCCAAAGTTGGTGAACTATTCTTCACAATACTGGCGTAGATAACTTAAGTCACAACACCGATTACTAGTGAATTTTGCAAGAGCTTCCTCTTCTAGTGTTGTGGTACTTCCTATAAAGAGTCTGAGTAGTTCTCTAGCTATTGCTCCCATTCCCTGTTGTATGAGGGTTGCTTTGTTGGTTTGGTATAATTGTCCCCACATTTTTGCTGCAAGGCCAGTAAATCCATTCAATGTGGCTTCAATTATCTCTGCTGGATCACGTTGCGGTTGAGCATTGCACTGGTTTTCTACCCATCCAACAAGTGCTTCTATCATGGCTTTATTTTCTAAAGGCTTATAGGTTTCTATTTGTAACATGGAGGGAGAAATGTGCCTTGAGATTTAATATTAGCCAGATATGGACTTGTTGGGTTACCAGGATTAGGCATGGATTTTGGTACTTTTTCCATGTTATTGATCTTCTTTTCAAAAGTTCCTTTTTGGGGATTATAGACCTCATCTGTTGCAGTTTTCGTAAAATAAAACTGTCTTCCTCGCTCTTCGATTTCTTGAGCAATTGTCTGACTTGGTGGATGCCTTCGTGTTGTTCCACTACTGCTTGCTTGACTGCTACCTGGTGGCTGAACTTGATGACCAAAAGGACTGAAGCGTAGATGATCTAGCTTCACAGAGATCTAGTCTAAAGCTTCCTTCAGTTTTTCCTGGTGCTCTTGTAGTGGTTGTACTTTTAGTACTTCAGTCTTTACTTGTTTTACTTTTGTATCGATTGCACTGATCTTTCCGGAAAGATGGTGGATGGTAAGATCAATAGTTTCCAGTCGAACTTCTTGTTCAACTGCAGTCTTAAGCATCCCTTGCTGGTTTTGCTTAATTTTTTCGGCATCCTCTTGAACTTGTTTGAGGATGTTCTGTTGTTGATTCATCCAGTTATTGAGGTCAATTTTCAAAGCATTGTAATCTATTTTCAGGGAATTAATTTCTTCAATGACAAATGCTTTGTATTCAGAATTAAACTAGGCCAGCTTGTCCTACAAATCATGAAACATTTTCTTGTCCTCTTCATGATCCAATTTTCTTTGGATCGCTCTTTTAATGCATGTTCCCTTTGATCCTTAACAAGGATTTCAGCTTTTCTGGTGCACGGGTTATTCCAATTGAGCAAATTTTCACTGGAGGTGATTTCAACATTCATATCATTGGGCCTTTGAGGCCAATATTGAATCCATTGTTTTCCCACTTGATCTATTTTGAAGAAATCCCTAAATGGAGGGAGTAATCCTTCATATGTGTGGGTTTTTTTTCCATCACTAGGTAAAGTTACAACAACTTCTTTTTCTATTTCCCCTTCTTCTAGATTGTCGGGGAAATGCACTGTCCTACCACCCATCATGTTACTGTGATAGGAGGTTTCTTCAGGGCCTTTGGGTCCATACCTTTCATTCCATGAATATCTAAATTTTTTACAAGTAATTATCCCAAACTGATCGGCTTCACATTCAGGATGTGAACAGATTGTTGTTTTGGGAGGTGGTTCAGGCATGGTCTGACCTTTTCTATGGATGACCCTTTTCTTTGGGAATAGCAAAGCATGACATGTACAATTTGGCAGATGATATTCGAGTTTTTCGCTCCAAGGATTTCTACACTGGGTATCCTTATCGTGATATCTGTTATCCAAGGGATTTGGCTTATAAGGCTTAGTTTGATATACCCCTTTTCCTTTATTACTGGACTCAACAAAAAAAAAAATTTGAGTGCTAGCAAAACTTTGTGTACAGGACAATGTTTCGGTACCAGGGTTAAATTCTTCTTCATCATCAAAGAAGTCAACATAGGCTTTACCGCCTTCTTCTCTAATGCGAGATTTTTTTTCTAGGGCCCTTGGTTGCTTGTTCTCAACTAGGCTCCTGTAATTTATAACCCAATTTCGAGGAATTTGAAGTGGGTTAGGGGCACACATTTAGGTGCCTTCAGCTTTATCGGCTATTGGTCTGTCTTTGTTTCCCAGACGACACTATATCATTCTTGGCTAGGTTTGGATCTGGGATCTCTCATTACAGGGACAGTAGTATTGAAGAATCTTGCACTTATTGCAAAGTGAAAAGTATGGGGTACTGACCCTATCTTCATATCTAAGCCTATAGTTTTCCATTGAAATTTCAAGACCTGGTTCAAGTTTTTATCTCGGAGAGAGACAAAGAATTTAGGTACAGCATCAAACTATACAGGGTTGTAACTGACACAACCAGAGGCTCCACCTAAGAGCATGTCCTTGTAACAATTATTCCTAGCATCGAGTAACGTACAGTAGGCATAAGACTCTATTCCTAATCTATAATGGGCTTCTATTCCAAAGAGGACGTAACTAATATGTAGATACTGAAAGCCGTTTTTCTGTTGTGCGGCTTTTTGCATCTTTTCTATTTGTTCACCAATAAAAACTGAATGAACTGTTGTGTTTCATTAGTTACTTGAATTTGTCTTTCTATTATCTGACAAACCCATTTAGACTTATATGACCATTTTCCTAAATCAGTATAGATATGAGTAAAGGGTTTCTTTTTTAATCTAAATCTTGCAGTGGCTATTTCAGAAAACAATTTGCCTGATGAGCTAGTCTCATTGTCTCTAGGTTCATATACTGATCTTCGTTCATAAGAAACATCATATTTTAGTTCTTCAAGACTTACCATTTCAACGAGAGGCAGAGGACTCGTCTGAGGCTCGTCACGATGTGCATCCATCTTTCATGCTACCAGGCTCTGCAGAAGAATAAAACAACGATTTACTTTGCATGTCCGTCGGCTGCTACGTCTGAATATTTTTGCAGATATTCTATCTGGTTTATGAGCAGAGAAGATAAAGGGAGGTCCAGGTGAGATCACTATCGAGTGCTTTAGATTAAGCCTTTTATCCCAAATGTTGATTCGTGTAAGAATGAATAGTAAGTACAGAGATTGCTTAAGAATTGAATTGTTCATACACACAAAAACTGATGACGGCAACAAGGAAAATTACCCAGAAGATAAATAAACACCAGTTTATTCCATATGATAGGCCAGACCAGAAGGCCATTTACAGAAGTAGAATTATAATCACAACTCACCCCAATAGCACCGGGGAAGGGCGGACGGGAAGGAGGAAACGAGGGAAGAGAAACAACGGGTGGAAGGTCAGGGAGGAGGGTAGACTAGTTAGGGTTTAGCCAATTGGCTCTGGTACCCTTAAACCCTAAACCCTAAACCCTAAACCCTAGACCCTAGACCCTAAACCCTAAACCCTAGACCCTAGACCCCTAAACCCTAAACCCTAAAGCCTAAACCCTAAAACCCTAAACCGAACCCCAAACCTGAACCCCCGAACCTTGAACCTAAACCCCAAACCTAACCCCTAAACCCTAAACCCCTAAACCCCAAACCCTAAACCCTAACCCCAAAACCAGAAACCAGAAACCCTAAACCCTGAACTTTTTTGGCTTTGCCAAAAAGTTCCCGCACTCAGCCATATTTTGCTTACAAGGATTTGTTGGCAAAATCCTAGACGGTTTGGTTCTTTCATCACTTGAAGCAGATTTTCTAGTGCAATTTCAAATTCAAGTTCAAATCCATAATTCTTTGCAAAATTTTAATAATTATTATTTAATTAAAGTTTTCATTAAACTTTAATTTATAACTTTAATTTTAATTTTTAAATAATTAGTTTCTTACTAATTATCTTTTTTTATTTGAACTTTAAATTAAAAAATCACTTAGTATTTATTACTTGTGATTT
This sequence comes from Sequoia sempervirens, assembly GCA_007258455.2. Lineage (NCBI taxonomy): Eukaryota > Viridiplantae > Streptophyta > Pinopsida > Cupressales > Cupressaceae > Sequoia > Sequoia sempervirens. Next base: position 135,606 of record VDFB02011387.1, read on the forward strand.
TTTATTCTCTCACAATTTTTTCGATTCTCTCACAGATTGTTTTTTCAAGTATCTTTTCAATTTTGTAAACAAGTCTAAAATGATAAATCTTTTAAATTTCAAAATTGAATTGTAGTGGATTTGTTTCCACCTTTTCAAAATCTTTTTGTTTTCATTTGCAACTTTTTTGCAACGGACAGATTTTTTGTAAAAGCAGTGGATTTGTTTCCACCATTTATACTCCATCTTTCATGTAATTTTCTTGAGTTCAACTAATGGACCTTGTAAAGGCGAAACTAGTTTTGAACAATAAAATTCATGTCTGTTTTTAACAATCTGTTTTCGAATATTCTTAATCTTCTCAATTTTTTTCTGTCTCTTTTCCTCGCTGCCAGTGATTCCTCTAAATTTTTATAACTTAAATTTTATTCTTTTCACGATGGCTCCGGAAAAGAGACCTATTACTCGTTCGCAATCAGCTTCTTCTGAATCTGAATTTGTCTGTGATTCTATTCCAGAAGTTGCTCCACAGTCTTCTATTCTTTCTTCAATTCAGTTGTAGCTTCAACATCGTGATAATGTTGAAGCAAGCTGAAGGTGATCGTGATAATGTTGTGTTCAAGCTGAAGGTGATTGTCTTTTTTATGCTACTCAGAGTCCTTTGACTGCTGGACGGGGTCTTCATGGTTTTGCGCCTCATATTCATGTTGTTGCGCCTCCTCTAAATGCTACGTAGCCTACCTTTGGTGTTGTGCAGTCTCTCCAAGGTGGCATGCAGCCACTTCAAAAAGGCATGCAGCCTCTTGAAGTTGTTGCGCAGCCTCTTGAAGCTGTTGTGCGACCCCTTCTCCATGGCGCGGAGCCCTCCCAGCCAGGTGTGGCTCCCCAGCATGGTGCGCAACCTCAAGATGGCACTTACTCTCTGGACATTACTCATTCTGTGGAAAAACCTGAAGAATTTCTTGCTGCTATTTCTTCTTTGGTGCAAACCGCCTTCAAGGAATTCAAACAATTACATCTTGTTGTTGATCGATCTTCAAAATTCCATCAAAAGCTCTTGGCCTTTCGAGATGCTGGTGTTTTACCAAAAAACCTGTAGGTGAAACCTCTCAAAATCACTGTAAATGATACAGAGGTAAATAATTTACTCATTTCTTTGCTTGAATCTGCTCAAAATGAAGTAAATAAAAAATTCTTAGACGGCTACATTTCTACCATGGAGATTGTTGCTAATAATCATGTTGTTGCTATTAATTCTTCTGTTGATACTTTTTCTACCTCTCTTTCTGCTACGGTGAATTCTATTAAAAATCAATCTTTTATTGGTATTTTTTTGTCCCTGCTGACTCTTGGCATGATAATGACAAAAATCTTTTTGAGTCTCTCTGCAACAATTTCTTAATTGAAAAGACACTCAAAAAATCTGCACAAGTTGTTGCTGCTTCTGCTAGACAATCAGCTCGTGAGGAGGCCTTAAAAGATGCAAACCAATTACCTGTTGAAAAATCCATCGCTGAGCTTATCAATGATAAGTTGAATGCTAAATTCTCTTCTTTGCAGAAAGAATTAAAAGAGGTTTGTTCTCTCTTGACTAGCGATTCTAAAAAACATTCTCATAATGCTGCTCAGAATTCTTTGCCAAAGCCAATCTGAAGCAAAAATCTCACCAATCAAATAATAGACCTCCCTTGTTGCCTGCTCCTTAAATCCCACCTCTGTCAAAAAACGGGATTCGTTCTGGGGTTGCTACTCAGAAAAAGAAGAACACTTCCACCTCCACTGCCTCTAGAAGGTTGCGCTCCAAGTCCCCTTCTGTCAGGAATAGAAGTCGTTCTATTCAATTTGCAGAATTTCCTTCCTCCTCCACAAAGTCAATCACTTCAAATGGCAATCAACAAATTTTCCAGAACCGCGGCCGACATCAGAGACGGGGTCGCAAGCGCAATCAAAGTCTGAACCGAAACCGGTCACAAGCTCCAAACGACCACGCTTCCGCCTAGGCCTCTGGGGGGCTGCAATTGATTGAGCGTCCTTCTCTCTCATTTTATTTTCTCGAAAGTGTTCCTCTGAGGTTGAATGCCAAATTTCTAATTTAGCCATTCACAATTTTTCCTCTCGTACACTTTCCTATGATGAGTCTCAGGTGCCTTGTCTCGAGTTGAAGTTTATTCCCCAACCCCCTCCAATGCATCTTCAGTCTATTCTTGTAGAGTTTTGGTCCTTCGCCAAGCGGCTCCATTTGCGGACCTTCTTTGGTCCTAAACCTAATCCACCTTCAGATATCAATCTTCCATTTTCTTGTGTCTTCCCTCCACATTTTCGCAACTCCAACTCTTGGTGGAATCCTCTTGTGGAAGTGTGTGAACTTGTTGACATTTTGAGAACTAGCAAGGATATTCTTTAGAAACAACTTGTCATTATTTCCTTCAATTCAAAGCCCATGCTCCCCTCCAAGCTCCTGAAATCCTTGAAGTCGCTCTGGAAAGATTCTTCTATCCTGATCAAGCTAGATGACAAGAACTTGGGGTTAGTCATCCTTGAAAAATCTTGGTATCACAATGAAGGACTTCGGCCACTCTCTGACTCTGCTATTTATTCTCCTGTCTCTGACGTCCCTTGGTAGATTATGTGAAGTAATCTTCTTACTTTTATTGATAAGTTAAATCTTTCTTTCTAAATAATGTTAAGAATTTTTTGTTGCAGATTCCTCTTAGCCAGGTCAAGCCTTGTGTCTTTTACCTTCTTCCTAAAATTCATAAACTCATCCTTGTTGGCAGACCTATCTGTTCCTACCCAGTTACTTACTTGAGCCTGCCTCCAAGTTACTTCATTATTTGCTTCTGCCCATTTTTCTTTGTCAACCAAACCATCTTATAGACTCACTTTCCCTTCTCAAAGATCTTCAATCTCTCCACATTCCCTAGAACAGTCTTCTTTTCTCCTTCGATGTTGAATCACTTTGCCCGAGCATTCCCACCGCTACGAGCCTTTCAACATTAAAGGATATGGTGTATCTCTATTTTTCTAAGCACAAGTTGGACTTTCGACTTATCAACATGATCATGGGATTGGAAAAGTTAGTTTTAAACTACCACTTCTTGGAGTTTGACGGTTTGGCTTTCAAGCAGACTAGAGGAACAACAATGGGGAGCAATTTTGTTGTTGTGTATGCTTGTTTGTTTCTCTACCATCTCAAGCAACAACTTGCTTCCATGGAAGATTTATCTTTTCGTATTTATTATAAGAGATTTATCGATGATGATTTTGGCATCTAGTCCAGGTTCGAGGCTTCACTTTAGCACTATCTTTCTTCCTATCAGAGCTTCTACCCTGAGATCAAGATTAATCCTTGCATCTCAGATTCCAATGTTGTTCTTCTTGACATTTCGATCTTCAAGGGTTCTGATTTTTATTCTTTAGGCATCCTTTCCACCTCCTGTTTTTCAGAAAGAGCTCAATGCCTACTAGTATATCCCCTTTAGATCCTGACATCCTCTGCATCAAAAGAGATCCTTCATTTTCATCGAACTTTAGAGATACCTTCTTCGAGAATCAGAGCCTGTAGGGTTTTGCAAACTCAAGAAGCTCTTCTATTAGAGGCTATGTGCTCGCGGTTATCCCACCAATTTTTTGTTTCCCTGCTTTAACAAAGTTTCAGTGAAAGACAAGTTGGCACTTCTTCATTGGGTGTTTCAGCCTAAGATAAGAAAGAGGACCCCCCTGGTCTTCAAACTTGACTTTAGTCAACCAACTAAAGCGATGAACCTGGGGGCCACCCTAAACCTTGAACTTTTTCAGCTTTGCCAAAAATTTCTCGTGCTCAGCGATATTCCGCGTCCAAGGATTTGTTGGCAAAATCCTAGATGGCTTGGTTCTTTCATCACTCGAAGCAGATTTTCTAGTGCAATTTCAAATTCAAGTTCAAATCTATAATTCTTTGCAAAATTTTAATTATTGTTATTTAATTAAAGTTTTCATTAAACTTTAATTTATAACTTTAATTTTAATTTTTAAATAATTAGTTTCTTACTAATTATCTTTTTTTATTTGAACTTTAAATTAGAAAATCACTTAGTATTTATTACTTGTGATTTTTTTATTCTCTCACAGATTTTTCGATTCTCTCACAGATTGTTTTTTCGAGTATCTTTTCAATTTTGGAAACAAGTCTAAAATGATAAATCTTTTAAATTTCAAAATTGAATTGTAGTGGATTTGTTTCCACCTTTTCAAAATCTTTCTGTTTTCGTTTGCAACTTTTTTGCAACGGACAGATTTTTTGTAAAAGCAGTGGATCTTTTTCCACCATTTATACTCCATCTTTCATATAATTTTCTTGAGTTCAACTGATGAGCCTTGTAAAGGTGAAACTAGTTTTGAACAATAAAATTCATGTCTGTTTTTTACAATCTGTTTTCGAATCTTCTTAATCTTCTCAATCTTTTTTCTGTCTCTTTTCCTCATTACCAGTGATTCCTCTAAGTTTTTATAACTTAAATTTTTAAAACCCTAAACCCTTAAACCCTAAACCCTAAACCCTAACCCCTAACCCCTAACCCCTAACCCTACACCCTAAACCATAAACCCTGAACTTTTTCAGCTTTGCCAAAAAGTTCCCGCGCTCAACCATATTCTGCTTCCAAGGATCTATTGGTGAAATCCTAGACGGCTAAGTTCTTTCATCACTCAAAGCGGATTTTCTAGTGCAAATTCAAGTTCAAGTTCAAATCCATAGTTCTTTGCTAAATTTTAATTAATGTTATTTAATTAAAGTTTTTATTAAACTTTAATTTATAACTTTAATTTTAATTTTAAATAATTAGTTTCTTACTAATTATTTTAAATAATTAGTTTTTTACTAATTATCTTTTAGATTTGAACTTTAAATTAGAAAATCACTTAGTCTTGTGATTTTTTTCGAGTATCTTTTCAATTTTTGAAACAAATCTAAAATGATAAATCTTTTAAATTTCAAAATTGAATTGTAGTGGATTTGTTTCCACCATTTGTACTTCATCTTTCATGTAATTTTTGTGAGTTCAACTGATGAGCCTTGTAAAGGCGAAACTAGTTTTGAACAATAAAATTCATGTATGTTTTTTACAATCTGTCTTTTTTGAATGTTCTCAATTTTTCTCAATCTTCTCAATCTTTTTCTGTCTCTTTTCCTCACTGCTAGTGATTCCTCTAAATTCTTATAAACTTAAATTTTATTCTTTTCATGGCCCCGGAAAAGAGACCTGTCACTCATTCGCAATTAGCTTCTTCTGAATCTGAATATGTCCCTTATTCTATTCCAGAAGTTGCTCCTCAGTTTTCTATTCTCTCCACAATTCAATTGCAGCTTCAACAACTTAATGACCAGTTTTCTCGTGACAAAGAACGTCGCGATATTCAATTTTAGCAACTTGGTGAATAATTTTCTCGAGATAAATCCATTATTGATCAAAATCTTGAAGAGATCAGGGTTTTTCTCTTTAATAATTATTCTCCCTCTCATAATGAGGATGTTGATCATGTTGATGTTCTGCTCATGATGTTCATGCTGAAGATGATCATCCTTTTGTTGTTGATCAGAGTCTTTTTGATGCTACTTAGAGTTCTTCTGCTGTTGGTCGAGATCTTCATGGTGTTGCGCCTCTTTTTTCATTCTACTGCACCTCCCCTTATTGCCACGTAGCCTCCTTTTAGTGTTGTGCAACCCCTTCAAAAAGGCACGTAGCCTCTTGAAGAGGCTGCACGACCCCCTCTTCCTAGCGCGCAGCCCTCCCAGCCAGGAGCGGCTCCCCAACATGGTGCGCAATCTCAAGGTGGCGCCCTTTCTCTGAATGATGCACATTTAATTCCACCTCATGGCACCCATTCTGTGGAAAAACCAGAAGAATTTCCTGCTACAATTTCTTCTTTGGTGCAAACTGCCTTCAAGGAATTCAAACAATTACATCTTGTTGATGATCGATCCTCAAAATTCTTTTAAAAGCTCTTGGTTTTTCGAGATGCTGGTGTTCTACCAAAAAATATGCAGGTGAAACCTCCCAAAATTACCGTAAATGATACATAGGCAAATAATTTACTCATTTCTTTGCTTGAATATGCTCAAAATGAAGTAAATAAAAAATTCTTAGATGGTTACATTTTTGTCATAGAGATTGTTTCTAATAATCATGCTGCTGCTATTAATTCTTCTGTTGACACTTTTTTCTGCCTCTCTTTCTGCTACAATTGATTCTGTTAAAAATCAATCTTTTATTGGCATTTTTTGTCCCTGCTGACTCTTGGCATGATAATGCCAAAAATCTTTTTGAGTCTCTCTGCAACAATTTCTTAATTGAAAAGACACTCAAAAAATTTGCACAAGTTGTTGCTTCTACTAGACAATCCGCTCATGAGGAGGCTTTAAAAGATGCAGATCAATTACCTATTGAAAAATCCATTGATGAGCTTATCAATGATAAGTTGAATGCTAAATTCTCTCCTTCGTAGAAAGAATTAAAAGAGATCTGTTCTCTCTTGACTGGCACTTCTAAAAAACATTCTCCCACTGTTGCTCAGAAATCTTCATTGCCAAAGCCAAATCTGAAGCAAAAATCTCCCCAGTCAAATAATAGACCTCCTTTGTTTCCTACACCTCAAATCCCACCTCTGCCAAAAAAGGGATTCGTTCCGGGGATGCTACCCGAAAAAAGAAGAACACTTCCACTTCCACTGCCTCTGGAAGGTTGCGATCCAAGTCCCCTTTCGTCAGGAATAGAAGTCATTCTGTTCAATTTGTAGAACCGCCTTCCTCCTCCACAAGGGCAATCACTTCAAATGGCAATCAACAAAATTTCTAGAACCATGACCGATTTTAGAGACAAGGTCGCAGGTGTAGTCAAAGTCTGAACCAAAACCGGTCACAAGCTCCAAACGGCCACATTTCCGCCTAGGCCTCTAGGGGGCTGCAATTGATCGAGCATCATTCTCTCTCATTTTATTTTCTCAGAAGTGTCCCTTGGAGGTTGAATGTCGAATTTATAATTCGTCCATTCACAATTTTTCCTCTCATGCACTTTCCTATGATGAGACTCGGGTGCTTGGTCTTGGGTTGAAGTTCATTCCCCGACCCCCTCCAATGCCTCTTCAGTCTATTCTTGCAGAGTTTTGGTCCTTCACCAAGCGGATTCATTTGCGGACCTTCTTCGGTCCTGAACCTGATCCACCTTCAGATTTCAATCTTCCCTTTTCTGGTGTCTTCCCTCCACATTTCCGCAACTCCAACTCTTGGTGGAATCCTCTTGTGGAAGTGTGTGAACTTGTTGACATTTTGAGAACTAGCGAGGATATTCTTCAAAAACAACTTGCCATTGTTTCCTTCAATTCAAAGCCCATGCTTCCCTCCAAGCTCTTGAAGTCGCTTTGGAAAGATTCTTCTATCCTGATCAAGCTAGCAGACAAGAACTTGGGTTTAGTCATCCTTGACAGATCTTGGTATTGCAATGAAAGACTTCGGCAACTCTCTGACTCTGCTATTTACTCTCCTGTCTCTAATGTCCCTTGGCAGATTATGCGAAGTAAGCTTCTTGCTATTATTGATAAGTTCTCTTTCTTTCTAAATAATGTTAAGAATTTTTTGTTGCAGATTCCTCTTAGCCAGGTCAAGCCTTGTGCCTTCTACCTTCTGCCTAAAATTCATAAACCCATCCTTGGTTGCAGAAATATCTGTTCCTACTCCAATTACTTACTTGAGCCTGCCTCCAAGTTACTTCATTATCTGCTTCTACCCATTTTTCTTTGTCAACCAGACCATCTTGCAGACTCACTTTCCCTTCTCAGAGATCTTCAGTCTCTCCACATTCCCTAGAATAGTCTTTTTTTCTCCTTTGATGTTGAATCACTTTACCCGAGCATTCCCACCACTGAGGGCCTTTCTGCATTAAAGGATATGGTGTCTCTCTTTTTTGCTGAACACAAGTTGGACTTTCGGCTTATCAACATGATCATGGGATTGGTGGAGTTAGTTTTGAACTACCACTTCTTGGAGTTTGACAGTTTGGTTTTCAAGCAGACTAGAGGAACGAAAATGGGGAGCAATTTTTTTGTTGTATATGCTTGTTTGTTTCTCTGCCATCTCAAGCGACAACTTGCTTCCATGGATATTTTTTATTCTCTTATTTATTATAAGAGATTTATTGATAATGTGTTTGGCATCTGGTCCGGGTCTGAGGCTTCACTTCAACGCTATCTTTTTACCTATTAGAGTTTCTACCTCGAGATCAAGATTAATCCCTGCATTTCAGTTTCCAATGTTGTTCTTCTTGACATTTCAATCTTCAAGGGTTATGGTTTTTGTTTTTCAGGCATCCTTTCCACCTCTTGTTTTGAAAAAGAGCTTAATGCCTACTAGTATATTCCCTATAGATCCTGGCATCCTCTACATTAGAAGAGATCCTTCATTGTCAGCGAACTTTAGAGATACCTTCTTCAAGAATCAGAGCCTGCAAGGTGTTGTAAACTCAAGAAGCTCTTCTATCAAAGGTTACATGCTCGTGATTATCCCACCAGTTTTCTACTTCCCTGCTTCAACAAAGTTTCAGTGAAAGACAAGTCGGCACTTCTTCATCGGGTATTTCAGCCTAAGATAAGAAAGAGGACCCCCTAGTCTTCAAACTTGACTTTAGTCGACCGACTAAAGCCATGAACCTGGGGGCCACCCTAAACCCTGAACTTTTTTGGCTTTTCCAAAAAGTTCTCACGCTTAGCCATATTCCGCTTCCAAGGATTTGTTGGCGAAATCCTAGACAGCTTGGTTCTTTCATCACTCAAAGCAGATTTTCTATTGCAAATTCAAGTTCAAGTTCAAATCCATAATTCTAAATTGCTAAATTTTAATTAATGTTATTTAATTAAAGTTTTTATTAAACTTTAATTTTAATTTTAAATAATTAGTTTCTTACTAATTATCTTTTAGATTTGAACTTTAATTAGAAAATCACTTAGTCTTGTGATTTTTTAATTCTCTCACGGATTGATTTTTTGAGTATCTTTTCAATTTTGGAAACAAGTCTAAAATGATAAATCTTTTAAATTTCAAAATTGAATTGTAGTGGATTTGTTTCCACCTTTTCAAATTCTTTTTGTTTTCGTTTGCAACTTCTTTGCAACGGACAATGTTTTTGTAAAAGCAATGGATTTGTTTCCACCATTTATACTCCATCTTTCATGTAATTTTTTGTGAGTTCAACTGATGAGCCTTGTAAAGGCGAAACTAGTTTTGAACAATAAAATTCATGTTTGTTTTTTACAATTTGTCTTTTTCGAATGTTCTCGATTTTTCTCAATCTTCTCAATCTTTTTCTTTCTCTTTTCCTCGCTACGAGTGATTCCTCTAAATTTTTATAAATTTCTATAAACTTAAATTTTTATAAATTTTTATAAACTTAAATTTTCATAAATTTTTATAAACTTAAATTTTTATAATTTTATATAATCTTTCATGTAATTTTCGTGAGTTCAACTAATGAGCCTTGTAAAGGTGAAACTAGTTTTGAACAATAAAATTCATGTCTACAATCTGTCTTTTTCGAATGTTCTCGATTTTTCTCAATCTTAAGCCCTAAACCCTAAAACCCTAAACCCTAAATTTTATTAAACTTTATTTTATTAAACTTTAATTTTTATAAACTTTAATTTAAACTTTTATAACTTTAATTTTAAGTATTAATTAGTAATTTTTAATTACTAGTTATCTATTAGCGATTTTTTGCAATCGTGATATTTCTATATTTCCACTGTTTGTTTAATTAGACGAAACATGTTTTGAACAACTCTAATAAAAAAATTCATGTGTTTCTTATAATCTGTCTTTCTCTGTATTTTAAATCCTAACTTTAAATCTTTATTCTTTTCAGGATGGCCCCGTGAAAGAATGGTGATGCTACGGCTCACCAAACCCGTTCCAAATCAATCGCTGCAGCTCATTCTTCTACAAACTCTGAGTCCATTCCAGAAACAAATACAGCTTCGCACCCCTTTGCCCTTGCTTCCATTCAGCAGCTTGTGGAGCAATCTTCGCTCGAAAGACAAGCTCTTCAACTTCAAATTCAGCAACTTGTTGAGCAATTTGCACTTGATAGTGAAGCTCGTAATATAGATATCTCCAACATCTAAGAGACTCTGGACGAAATCCGTCGAGCTCTTTGGGGCGGTCTTGCTGATCAAGAACCTCGTGCAAATGATGACCGCTCTCTTGCTATGTTGTTCGCACTCATTCACCTGCTAGTCGGCCTCTCAATGATCGTCTTTTTTTCTGGCAATGATTTTGATCACCACCTTGAGGATGTTGATCGACGCCTCGTTGATGATGCTGATGGAAGTCAAAATGCTGATAGAAGACAAAAATCTGATGGACGCCTCTTTGCTGATCAATGCCAGGGTAATGAGGATGTCGATTGCTCACACCCACGTGGTGATGAGGCTGATCGGCGCCCTCATTAGCCAAGTAAATTGACGCCTCAGCCTATAAATTCGATGCCCCAACAGCAAAATGAATCGCCCCAGCTAGGAAATCGATCTGCTGTTGAAAGAAATCGAGCTATTGAAGGAAATCGGCCTGTTGATGAGGAGCGTTCAGATAAAGAGCAGCAACCAGAAGATTTTCCTGCTGCAATTTCTACATTGGTGCAAACAGCATTTAAAGAATTTAAACGGAGGCATCTTGTGGCTGATCGATCCTCTGTTTTTCTTCAAATTCGGCCATTCACAACTTCTCCTCTAGACCACTTTCGTACGATGAGAAAAGGGTGCTTGGTCTCAGGTTTAAATTTATTCCCCAACCCCCTCTGATGTCTCCGCAATCCATTGTTGTAGAATTCTGCTCTTTTGCTAGGCGTTTCTATCTTCGTGCATTCTTTGGCCTTGAACCTGATGTTCCTGCAGATGTGAACCTTCCTTTTTCGGGTGTGTTTCCTCCACATTTTCGCAGCGCAAATTCCTCCTGGAATCCCCCTATCGAGGTCTGCGAGCTAGTTGACATCCTTAAAGCCGGTGAACATATTCTGGTAAAACAAATGGCAACAGTATCTTTCGACTCCAAACCAATGTTGCCATCAAGGCTTCTCAAGGCCTTGAAATCTCTTCATAGAGACTCCTATATTTTGATTAAACCGGCGGATAAGAATTTGGGTCTTTTCATCCTGGACAAATCTTGGAACTAAAGCGAAGGGCTTCGCCAACTTTGAGATTATGTTGTCTACTCTCTTGTTTCTGATGTCCCTTGGCAAATAATTTGCAGTAAGCTTCTCTTTCTGATTGACAAGTTTTCCTTTTTTCTTAAAGGTGTGAGGAATTTTCTTTTACAAATTCCTCTTAGCAGAGTTAGACACTGTTCCTTTTATATTTTTCCGAAAATACACAAACCTATCCTCGTAGGTAGACCCATTTGATCTGCATTATCTGTTTTTTCCTATTCTACTAAGCCAAACAATCCATCTTTCAGCATTTCGCGGAATTGTATTTTGTTCTTTTTTGATGTAGAATCCTTATACCCCAACATTCCTACTGTCGTTGGGCTCTCTGCATTAAAAGATATGGTTTCCCTTTACTTTGTTGAGCATAAGCTTGATCATCGGCTTATCAATTTGATCATGGGACTTGTTGAATTAGTTCTTCACTATCATTATTTGGAATTTGATGGTTTGATTTATAAGAAGATAAGAGGAACAACTATGGTGTGCAAAAGCGGGAGCGGGAGCACACGCGCATGGTCTACAAATTTGATTTTTGAAGGGGATGGGGAAGGCAACGCAAATGATGAGGACGATGTGTGGTGGCTCTTTGCAGCTGGAGGGTGTGTCGTTAAGGGGCATTGTTGTTGATGGAGGGTTTGTGGGTTTTGGCGTTTCTGATGGCGTTGCCCCTCTTTTTCTTCCTACGTTTCCTTGGTTGCCTTCAACTTGTGTCAGTGGTGCAGCTGGGTCCCTGCTCAGCCAGGTTGTTTCTCTTTGGGAGGACTCTCATTCTTCCTTTCTTGTGGTGTGGGGTGCCTTGGCTTTTGAGGTGTCTCCTGGTTTGCGTTTGCTTTTTGTTGTGGTTTGTTGGGGGTTTTCATTGCTTTTGCTACAGCTGTCGAGTTCCTCTGTTTTCTCGGTGACTCTAGTGGTAGCTCTTCCTTTGGATTGGCCTTTTTTGGCTTTGACCAGCGTGTTACGGTGGCTTGTGTTCTTCTCATGTTGGTCCATTCGTTGGCTCCTTTCATCTTGAGTCCCTCTTGCTTCTTGGTGCTTTCCTGGCTGTGGGTTGTTGCTCTCTTTAGTTTTGGATTCTTGTTGGCTGAGGGCTCTAGGCCCTGCTCTGCAGTTTCCTCTTGGGGTTAGTTTTCCCCTTGGTCTTGAGCTCCCTTTGTTCTTGGGCCTCAAGGGTTTACTGTTGGCAATGATGTTTTTATGGTTGGGCTTTGGGTCCTCTGTTTGTGCTTGGCTTGATCTCTCTTGGTTGTCTGGGTTTCTCTTAATGTTTTGCTTTAAAACCCAGTTGTATCTATTGTTCATCTGGCTTGGGGTGAACCCTTCTTGGCTCATGAAAGGAGCTTCTCTTTGTTTGGTGTCTTTCCCCTGCTGGGTTTTTCTATTGTTTTTGTTTTTACAGGGGATGGATTCAACTACTCCTCTTTTCTCGAAGGTTGTTGTGTTTAGACATGTTTTGTGGTCTCCCTTCTGGAATCTGTTGATGTTGAGGTTTTTTCGGGGGATCTCCTTTTTTCTGGTTATGGTTTATACCTTTGGAGTTGGTTACTTTGTTGGCTCTGGTGTGTATATGGTGGGATGACTTGTTCTTTAAGTCTGGTTTCATCTTTCCATCTCTTATGATGCCTAAGGTTGATGCAAGTGCGTGTCCTATTGGAGTGGTTTCTTTTGGCTGGACTCTGCAGTCGGTGGCTTCTATAGAGGTGAAGTTTGCTCTTGTTGAGGTAGAGCCCACTCCTTTTGAGGTGGAGTTGTATTTTGTTGGTTCAATGGAATGTCCTCTTCTTTGTTGCTTGTTCTTGTTGAGGTGGAGCTGGTATGAGCAGGAGTTGGGCTGCTTTGGTGGATGGAGCTCTCACGTCTTCCTCCCCTATAAAGGGGGGCCCTATCCTATGGAGGTGGATTGTGGGATGGTGTTTCAATTTGGATGGAGTTGTAGGAATGTTGCTACTCTTCAGTCTTATGTGTTTGAAGGGTGCTTTGGCAACCCTTTTTGTTTTAGCTCAATGTTGAGCAGTTGTCTCCCTATGGAGTGGATGTTGCAGTTTGTGTTTGGTGCCTGGCGGATTTAGGCATTTTCTTTAAAGATGCTTTGGGGTTAAGTCCCATGTGATTTCCTAGCTGTAAAGGGTTTTCAGTCCCTTCAAAGTTGATTTCTTGTAGTTTGTTTTGTCTTGTATATCTTTTGGTAGACTATTGATGTTGGGCCATTGATTATCTGTGTTCCTATCTTTTGCATCTTTCTTTCTTTGTATGGGGTTTCTGGTCCCCTCAAAACCTGTTTGTAAGGGGTTTCTAGTCCCCACAAAACCTATTTATTGCTAATCAAAAACTTTACAGTTGTGTATGCCTACTTATCTTTGTGTCACCCCGAACGACAGCTCTCTTTCATGGTTGATACTTCTCTTATTTTCTATAAGAGATTCATTGATGATGCTTTTGGCATATGGTCTGGATTTGAGGATTCTCTTCAACATTACCTTTCTACATATCAGAGCCTCTACCCTAAGATCAAGATCAACCCTTGCATCTCTGATTCCAACACTGTTCTTTTGGACATCTCCATCTTTAAGGGACCCAGCTTCAATTCTTCTGGCATTCTCTCTACTTGTTTTCACAAAGAGTTAAATTCCTATCAATATATCCCTTTCAGATCTTGGCACCATCTACATTAGAAGAGATCATTCATTGTCAGTGAGCTTCGGCGATACCTTCTTCGAGAGTCAGAGCCTTCAGGTTTCAGTAAACTCAAGAAGCTCTTCTATCAAAGACTTCCATGCTTCAGCAAAGTTTCTATGAAGGACAAGTCAATGTTTCTTCATTGGGTATTTGCGCCCAAGATAAGAAAGAGGACCCCCTTGGTCTTCAAACTTGACTTTAGTCATCTGACTAAGGCAATGAACCCTAAACCCTGAACCTTTTCGGCTTTTCCAAAAAGTTCCTGCGCTCAGCCATATTCCACATCCACGGATTTGTTGGCGTAATCCAAGACAACTTGGCTCCTTCCTCACTAGAAGCAGATTCTCAAGTTCAAAACTGATTCCAATGTAAAGTTTTAATTACTGTTATTTTAAGTTTTTATTAAAGTTTAATTTTTTGTTTAATTTTATTAAAGTTTTAAATTAAAGTCTTTACTTTAATTTATTAAACTTTATTTTATTAAACATTGATATTTATAAACTTGTATAACTTTAATTTTAACTATTAATTGGTAATTTTTAATTACTAGTTATCTATTAGCGATTTTTTGCAAAAAATTGCTAATTTATGAGTTTTTGAACTTTATTGTAATCGGGATATTTCTATATTTCCATTGTTTGTGATTTTTTTGAATTGGAAAATGGCTAAGTTTTAACAACTAGTGTTTTTTTCAATTTTGGAAAATTACCATCCTTTTCGACAAATTGTAATTGGATTTTTTTTTCTCAAGTGTTAGTGGATTTGTCTCCACACACCTTATTTACTCCTTTTTTCATGTATTTTTCACAAAGTTCAACTGATGATCCTTTAGTTAGGCGAAATATGTTTCAAACAACTCTAATAAAAAATTCATGTGTTTCTTATAATCTGTCTTTCTCTATATTTTTCTTTTGTTTTCTTTTGGTTTATTCTCCCCTACTGCCAGTGAATGCCATAAATTTTTAAATCCTAACTTTAAATTTTTAAACCCAAACCCCAAACCCCAAACTCTAAACCCTAAACCATAAAACCCAAAACCCAAAACCCAAAACCCCAAATCCCAAACCCTAGACCCTAGACCCTAGACCCTAACCCTTAGACCCCTAGACCTTAAACCCTAGAACCCTAGACCCTAGACCCTAAACCCTAAACCCTAAACCTCAAACCCCAAAACCCTAATCCCTAACCCCCAAATCCTGAACCCCGAACCCCAAACCCCAAATCCAAA
>VDFB02011388.1:0-26618 GCA_007258455.2 Sequoia sempervirens
ACTATATCTCCCCAAGTAAGAGGGATTTGCCTCTCGGATAAATCTGAGTTAATTAATATCCAAGTTGCAGATGATACTACAATCTTTATTGAAATGGAGGAAAGAAACCTTGAAAGGCTAATGGAAAAGCTTCAATTATTCTGTCAGGCTTTTGGAGCTAGAATTTCTTTTCCTAAGTCCAGTTTTCTTGGGTGGAAGGAAAATCCGCCCAATTGGTTGCAGAAGTATAACTTCCAGTGGGGAGGACCCAATAAGCTGGTAAGGTATCTGGGTATTCCGTTTTCCATCAGTCCTAATTTAAAGGAGATGTGGGAGTGGATAAGGGGTAAAATTGATAAGAAGCTTGGTAGTTGGGACAATCAATATCTGTCCTTAGCTGGTAGGCTCCAAATTTGTCAAAAAATTCTCTCTTCTTATAGCATATATTTCGCTTCGGTCTGGTTCTTTAATAGTTATCAAATCAACAACAAAATTCAAAAGAGGATCAGGGATTTTTTATGGTCCGATGGTAAAGGGAATAAGAAGAAGCATTTAGTGAAGTGGGATTGGTGTTGTATGGGGAAGATGGAAGGTGGTCTGGGACTCAAGGATTTAAGAATTCAGGGCATCACTCTTGCTATTAAATGGATTGCTCACGCTATGGAAGGTACAAAACCCTGGAAGGTTCTGATTAGATGGAATATCAGTAAGGCTATGCCCAAGAAAGCCAAGTCTTGGAGGAATTTTCCTCTTTGTGACATCCTTCTTAACAAACATCCCATGTCACCTGCGGGTTCTCCTGTCTTTACTAGCCTGTGGAAGGCTTGGGAAATGGTTAAGCACAAGCTTTCCTTCAAAAATGGCAATGTTGACCTCCGTAATGGGATTGTGTTTCATGAGTATTCGTCCTTATGGTGGAACCTTGAGCACCGTAATAAGCCCCTGGCCTTGTTATAGGGATGTTCAGCTAAAAAGTGGTGGCAATCGGGCATTCTGACTTTCCATGAAATCCTTGATAAGGGTAGATTAAAGTCTATGAACAAGTTGGTTGAGGAATTTAGCTTAGATAACCCTAGCAATAGAACTTACAACATTCTTGTTGATGCTTGCAAAGATATTTCTGTTTCTAACAGGGTGAAGGATAGTTGTGATTTTAATGATGATATTGTTTGGTTTGATGGTTCGCTTTTATGTGATATTAAGGCTAAGAATTTAAATAAAGAGTTTACCAAGCAAGAATCTATTTTTGAGCATGTTAATCTTTGTTGGGATGTGAGACTTTCAGAAAACAGGTGGAGGAAAACTCTCACAGCAATTTGGCAGAATTTAGAGGAGCCAAAAAAAGCCTGTTTTAGATGGCAACTACTGCTGCACAAGCTGCCTTATAAACATATGCATAATGATGTTGATATTTGCACTATTTGCAGGTTTCCTGAAAGTATAATGCATATTTTCTTTAACTGTTTCTATGCAAAAGAGGTCTGGAATATTTTCTGTAATCATTTATTAATTTGGAACAACAATGGTAATGTTCGGTACTGTGATATTATGTTTTGTGATAAAAAGCTTAATAAAGAAGCTAATGCTTTCTGGGATTGTCTTACTGCTGAGATCCTTTGGTTCATTTGGAGGGCTAGGAATGAGGAAAAATTTCAAGGAAGTGCTAGAGGGCTTACTGAGTCCAATAAACGTCTCATCTTTTTCAATGTGGCTATGCAGGTTACAATGGTGATGGAGGCTAACATGGCTAAATTCAGGAAGTTGTTAACTGATGAGGTGGCTCACAAAACAGAAGTAAAAAGAGTGCATAACTGGAGTTATGATTACATTGAATCTGGGATTTTTCTCCAAGCTTTAGGAAAGTTTCAAAAGGTGTTCAATAATGTTGGTGTGGAGGAGGGGGCTGGGGGAAGCATGATTAGTGGACAACTCAATGATGCAGCCCTTTGCCCGAGCAGTTCTGTGCGGCTGTAGTAGCATTGGGAGTGGCAATAAAAGAGGATGAAGTCTTTTATGCTAAGATCCTGGCAACTTAATCTAGTAGATTGTCCAGTTGTAAGCCAAGCTTTGGAAGCGAGTTTATGGTCTTCCAGCTGTTCTATTACTAGAATCTCATTCAGGGTTGATAATATGATTGCTTGTCTTCGTGTGAAGCTTTGTATTACTCCAATCAAGGTGCCTAGTTTGTAATTAAAGTTGTATGACAGTCAGTGATAACTTTTGTGTTGAAAATGAGTTAGTTTAAATTGTAAGTGATTTACTGCTAGCTGCACAAGGGCAGTGATTAAGCTTTAACAGATCCTTTTGTTGATTTTTAACTATCTTTAATACAAAAAAAAAATGTAACTCACACCCTAATCCCAACCCTAATCCCAATCCTAATTTTGATCCTAACTATAAATTCTAAACCATTATCCTAATCCTAGACCTATCTCTAACCCTAATTATGGTTGTAACACTATCCATAACTATGGTCATAACCCTAACTCTAACAATAAAGAGTTGTAGAGTGACATTACAAAAAAAATATATGAATGGGTGAAGCCACATAAGTGGTTTACAATTCAAGTGAGGAAGGAAAACTCACAAAAAATGACCCCAAAGCAAAAAAAGTTATTTTGGGGGTTCGTACGAACCTACTGGTTCGAGCGAACCCATTAGGGGTTCGCCCGAACTAGGGTTCAAGCGAACCCCTTTGAATTTTTGCAGCAAAAAAAAAAACCCAAATGCATAGCAAAGGGGTTCGACCGAACCCCCTTGAAGGGGTTCGCTCGAACTAGGGTTCGGCTAAACCATGGTTCAAGCGAACCCCTTTGAGTTCAGTTGAACTCCTCAGGGGTTAGATTCGAACCCCCGCACTCCCCTGCGAGACCTTGCGAGAAAAAAGTCCAATTTTTTTTTCGCGGCAGGCTTCGGGTTGAGGATGAAAATGGAGGAGTCGAAACCCATTTGGGTCGGGTAGATGAATGAGCTATCCAGCGAATATAATATTAATATCTTTTGATTTTTATTATGTATTTGTTTTTTAGTTTATTAAACATTGGTTCTTCACTTAGAAAATGAAAGGTCTCTAATGCACATGTGGAAAAATAGTATATTATCAAAAAAAAGAATTGAAAAAAAATATGAGTGCACTAGATATTGAAGTCCTTGATCAACCATAAAATTGAATTTGATATATACAAAAAAAAAAGTTATGCGTTATCACGATTACTAATACGGTGTAGTGGTTTGACTTCAAAACTTGATTAAAGAAAAAATATTCCAATAAACAACTATCTAACTAGGTGGAAGCACTAGATATCGGGTTACAAAATCTAAATTTGAAAAAGAATTTATAATTTTATCCTTCATTGAAAAAGAATTTATGCATTATACGATTGTCGCGTCACTTTTTTGAAAATGTTGTTTATGGAAAAAACCGGTTTTGTGGGAGATGGAAAAAAGGGAATTGCAATATGATTCCAAAAAAATTGAAAAAATATTTTTAGAATCTACAAAGAAAATGTGAGCCGAGACTCTAGTTTATCATCTTCAAATTCCACGGTTTTAAGCTATAGGTGCCAGTGTGAAGATTTAGTTAAAATAACAATTTCGATCCCGGTTGTAAGAATTGTAAACCACTGGGATCACGAATTAATATTGGGAATAAGATTTGAAATAAAGATATTAGATGAATACGATTTTGAAACATTATATCCATTAATCATACTTTAGTGATTTTTATTAGTAATGTTTTATTTTTAATTTATTTTAATTTTTGAATAGTTCTAACTATAATTTTTACCTTATTCTTAATTCTAATCCTAATCTTAGTTATAGTGGTTTTAAGATTATAATAATTAATAATAATAGGATTAGAATTAGAATTTAATTAATAATTATAACAATTTTAGTTATTTTATTTTAATTTTTATTTGTATTTATGTATGTTTTGAAGTTAATAAAATTTGGAAAAAAAAGTGAGAATATCAAATAGTTTAAGATTTAATTTAAATTTTTATTTTAATATGGATGTGCTTATATTTAAATTCTATTTTATTATTTTAATAGTGTGAATTCAAATCTCTGTAAATAGCTAATTGATTTTTGTGAGATCTTCTTTAATAAAAAAAGTAACAATTACACACATTAAAAAAATCATTCTAAAAAAATATAAAAAAAAGTAGTGACTTTATAAAGCAAAAAATGAAAAACCATTTAAAAAAATTGTTAAAAAAATAGTTTACCTTGCTTTCGCTACAAATTTGTCCATAACACCTCAAACTTCTTAGCCAATTATGTTCAAGAAAATAATTTTTACAATTTTTAAAGTTAAGTATTTAACATGTTCACTTAAAAAAATTAAATTATATTTGAAGAGCATAAAGTTCTACTTTTTAATTGGTTCAAAACCAGCTTATTAATAACTAATTAACAAAATGAGTTGAAGAACTGATTGCAATAACTACGAAATAACAAAAAAAACAAAAAAAATTGATATCTAAAAAGTGAGGGTTTTATGGGTAAATACTTAATACAATTATTAATATAAACTCTCTTTGTTGAAGTCGACTATTCAAAATGTAATTGATGTGGATTGCTCAAGGATTTATGCAAAACATTTACATGTACCTATCAAGTTTAAGATGATGATATCTCATTTGATAAATGATTGATTTAGATTCATAGGATTTTTAATCGAGGATGTGAATGGTCTATATTTGAAGATGTATTGAAATGATGGTTGAGATGCATTGGTTTCTAGAGAAAGCTAACTTTTAGAGCAAGCTAATAGATAAATGAATATTTAGAATCGACTAAGATGACTTTATCAAGTGTTTGTTGTTAGGGTACTTTTAAGGATATCTTTATATAAATGGTTCAGATTTAAAAGTAAAGTGTCGAAATCTAAGATTAAGTTGACTTTTATTTAAAATAGATTATATGAAATAATTAACTAAATATTAAAAGTCATTTAGTTAATTAATAAATATTGATTAATTAATTTATTTTGAATGACTACAAAAAATCATCTAATTAATTAGTAATGTGGTGATGACATGGTGTTAAAAGGTGATGTTAGGATGTAGTGAAATTTAAGTGTCTATAAGTATTACATTTAATCGTTATAAAATTTTAGAATATTTTATTTATTATTATCTAAGTAATTCAATTGATTATAGTTTTAATATTAACATATGATTTAGTAGAAATTTAATTACGGATTTAATATTTGAAAAAAAGTAATTTAAACAAATCAAACCAATTTAACATTTCTTTTAAATTTTTATTAGTGTAAAATGTTGTCAAATAAATTGATCATTAATGATTAATTCTTGTTAATATTTTATTAATATAATAATTGCAATGACATTGATTATTCTCATGATTTTAATGAAAATTAAATTATGAATTTTAGCTTGTTTTATAAAATTTTGATTCTAAATGGATTAGTTGTTCTTATTCTTTGCTTTTTGGTTGGCCAATTGTTCTAGAAACTAAGATCATTAAGCATATTTTGCATGAATATTCTAAAGTTTTAGGTTAGGTGATAAATTCTTCAAAATAAAAAAAATCTTTCAAATTACTTCTCCAAAATCATAGCTAGGATACTATCAATTTTGGAATTCAAACATGTGAGTCTTCCTTGCCAAAATCTAGGAATTCCTTTCTTTGCAAATGGTCATAAATCTTCTTTCTAGGAAAAAAATTATTTTGTTTAGAACTGTGGTGCAACATGGAAGGTAAATGGTTAGCTCTTGTAGGTAGAATGGTTATGATAAAGTCTCTGCTAGTCATAATTCCAAATTATATTATGTTTGTACTAGCCATAATTCCAAATTATATTATGTCTGTGCTAGCCATAATTCTAAAATATAAATTATGTTTATTCTTAAACTTTCAAAAATGATTCAGTACGATAATAAAAAATCAATAACAAAGTTTATTTGGAAAGGGAATAGGGATAGTAGGGAAAAGGGCAAGATTCTGCTAGTGTCGTGAGAGAACTTACGTAGAGATACATATTTGTTGGTGGTGTTGATGTTCAAAACCTTGAAGCAAGATAACTTGCTCTAGATGCAAAACTTTCTTGGAGAATTTTTGCTAAGCTTAATGCTAAATGGTGTAGAATCATGCAAGCCAAATACTTGGATTCTTCTGAACCAAAAAGAATTTTCACAATTCAAAATCCACAAGGTGGTTCTAAAATGTGGAATTTTTTGTTGAATTGCAGAGAGGTAATTTCTCCTTATCTAACTTGGATAGTTAATAACAATGAAAGGGCGTTGTTCTCAGAGAATTCCTAGAATGGTTACCTCCCTTTAGAAAAAGTGGAGGATCTTTAGGAAGTGAAATTGTTTCTAAAACAAGTTTGGGGGAGAAAAGTAAAGGATTATGTGGAAGTCTCCTCATAATCTCTTAACTCCAATACAAAATGGAGAGATCTTACGTCTTATGATATTTTTGAAAACCAAAAGCAAATATTAGCTTCTTTATTGTGTAACACTTAACCATAATGCTTTCAAGTAAAGAAAAACCAATTTGGGCTCCTTAAAAATTAGGTGTTAATCTAGTGTAAAATTGAGATATAAATATTTGATGTTTTAAGATAATTCTGAAAAGGTGAAATGGCCATACAAATTTGTCAGAATAATTATATTCTCCACAAGACAGAAGTGTTCTCCTAATTAGCATTAAACAACAAAATTCTGACAAGTGAGAGGATGGTTAAGTTGGGAGTTGTATACTCTTTTAATTGTGTCTTTTGTGGAAAATATGAGTAATTTGTGGTTCCTCTACTTTTTTGTGTGATTTTTCTTAGTTTTGTTGGAAATGGCCTCAAAATAGACTCAATTAGAAAGCACCTCTTGGAAATTCCTTATTGTATTTTTTTAATGGTTGTCCCTACTTCATTATTCTTCAATTTTTTCCTCATTATGGCTTGTCTCTCCTTATTTATTACTATGGAATATTTGGTAGGAAATAAATGGATTTTTAGAAAGGAGAATAACTCAATTTTGATAGTTTTGCCAAAAATTGGAGTCTTCAATTTCAAAATCTTCCATGGCTTGAGTGTTAAAGTTGTAGTCATATAATTAGAGTAAACCATTTACATCTTGGGAATCTCAAATGTTATCTGAATATAATGTTCTCTCTTGAACAAATATAGACTCATTTTTTTCTTTAATCTGTAAAATTATAAATAGGAAATCAATAAGGTGGTGTCCCCCACAAAAATAAATGGTGAAACTAAATTTTGATGATACTTCTTATGGGAATCCAGGAAAATCAAGTGCATGATGTGTATTGAGGGAATCTCAAGGTATGGTCTTATCCTCTCTAACCCCAAAGCTTCCAAATTGTTCTAACAATAGATCGGAAGCCTAAGCCCTTCTAGCATGTTTAACTCTAACAAAAAATTACAATATATAGAAAATTTGACTTGAGCAAGATTCTATGAATATGATAAATACTTGTAGGAATAAGAAGACACCTAATTAGAGTCTAAATTACATTTTAGAATTTATTTTGGAAGTGTTACTATTGGAAATTATATTGTGCTTATTGCCTCTAATGAGCGTAGGTCCTAAAATATGGGGTCCTCCTAACAAATTGTTTGGTTGTAATGGGAGGTCTTGAAGTGTAATAGGACAGATCGATTTGTAGTTTGCTTCTCATATTTTAATCCATCTATGAGTACATCCATTCACGGGAATTTTTTTGAGTTGTTGGATTTTCAAGGTATGCAAGCAACGTATACTTCCTTGGAGACATTAACTCCTATGATTTTGTTCATTGTCTTTGATGCATGTGCAATGGTTAAAAGAAAAGGTGGCAAAGTGTTATATCTCTATTATGGCATTATTTTGAGAGCATGTGAACTCCTTTTTATTTGATAACCTCCCTATTGGCCTTTATTATTTTAAAAAAAATTGTGAGTTGGTTGTTTTTGCTCTAATCTAGCAACCATGGAAATTGATCCACTTAATAAGAGATTCTATATTCCCATTCCTAAATGGGAATACCTAGAGTCTTGGAGTTTCTCCTCTGAGATGTTGAAGAAATTTTTTAAGATCGATTGCTCGTGTGTGGAATTGGTGATTTGGGTGGTAGTAGGGGATCAAGTTTTGCATACAACTTTGTGGTTGTTGTATTCATCCCAAGTAGTACCAATTTTTCTATCTAATGCCATGGATCTCGTTTAGTATTATGGTTTAGTTTCTCAATTTGCAATGGATTATGTGCAAGACAAGTTCTTTTTAGGTCATTCCTTGAATAATGCTATTTGGGAATATGACCTTCATAATGGTAAAGCACTAGTGGGGGGTTTTGTTTAGACATAAATATATAAATAAGAATTTTGGCTTCTTGCTTATAAATTGCTCTAAAACCAGCTCTACAAGAATGTGATGAATCCATAGTGGAAAATGCAATTAATGCACGCAAAAAAGAATTAGGCCCCATTTTGTGTGGAAAAACTATGTAGGTTTGTAAATCTATGTTGGTTTTGCTCACTCACATTGGTTCTTGCTACAACAACTTTGGCTGAAGAAGAAGGAATTTGTAAAAATATGTAATTTGTGTCCTCGTGTTTTGGTATCTCTTGCTATTTTGGGTAGGGCTATGTATTGAGATATTTTATTAATTTTTCTTGCTTTGTATTGTTTGGTTGGTCTTCTATTTTGGTTGCAGCTTATGCTTGGTCTCTGGGTTGATAGGCCTTTCGTTTGTATGGGCTCTATATTGAACATATTATTGTATTTTTCCTTTTATTAATATAATGCTTGGTTTAGGCCTTGGGTAGTTTATCTAAAAATAAATAAATTAACTTTATGTTGTTATTATTAGTTTAAATTTTATATATGTGCATTTAAAAAATGATGAACCGCCCATAATTATATTGATATACAAGATTAAGTACAAAAGAATGCTAGTGACCATAACCATAAATAAAAGAGCACAATAATAACTAAACAAAAGAGCTCACAAAAAAAACAATAAATAGATACAACCTTGTAAATAGTTAGAAATAGAACAATAAGTGAACCACCAAACAAAAAAAGGGAGATACATTATGCTAATGGGTGATATAGTTGTTCTTAAAGGAACTAGGGTCTTCAACATCTATTAGCTAGGAAGTAGTAGTAGAAGGAGAAGACACATAAATGTTAGCTATAAGAGAGTGTTTAAGTAAATCTAGAGGGCCTTGAAACTTATTCTTTCCTTAGCCATCATATTTGGATCAAGTTCAAAATAGTGGGATATCATTGTAATAGTAAAATCCAACCCACAATAATTCTACATACCACTGCTTATAACATTAAAAATACAAGAAATTTTAAGAAAATTCTTTAACTTTGTTACATAGAGAAAAGACCTCTAATCTTTGTAACCCTTAAAAAAAAACATATTTGGAAACTACAATTTGGAGGCACCAATCTTCAAGGAGGTAATCTTGCACGTAGTTATGACCTAGTTGAAGAAGTAGTGGAGAGTATATGAGAATATGGGCATCACATTAGAGAGAAGGAAAAACCCACATATGAATAAATTAAGGCACATTGAGGATCCTCCAAGATATATGACCCAAATATCTCTCAAACTATAGTTTCCACCCTAACATTATAAAAAACAAATACATATGCCAACTAGACCTTGTCATAAGGACCAAGGCATTGAGGCTCCCATTTCTTCTCCAAGATGTGAATTTTCTTGTTGATTTCCATACTGTTCCTTTAACCAAAAAATGATAGAAAATAGGAAGTGATAAAGGAAAATAAGCATAATAAGAAAAATCAATATTAAATAGACTTGTACAAAAATGAACCAATAATTAGTAATAAATTTACCAATTGAATGTTGCATGATTATTTTAAAGTTTCGTCTCTCTAAGACTTCATATTAAATTTGTAAAGATTGCTTTATACTGGATTTACTAAGAACTACATATGAGGTGTAATAAATAATGTTGATGTTTGCGAATGCTAGGTTGAAGGAAGACACATATCCCAAGAAACCTATTATGATAGTCTTACATGTGTATGCAAAAACTAAATCAATTATAATTACCTAGGGTATACTTGGGAAACATTATCATCCCACTTCATATAGAGAAAACTTAATGGGGAGGATGCATATTATTGAGGGTTCTCCCTTAAGGCATATGAGAAATTATGCAACACACTAATTAAGTTGTCATCACATTTATCAGGTAAAATAATATGGCTTTTATGTCACTTAATCACTTCATATTATCTGGGTGATCCCACAATACTGGTTTACAATTTTTGGCCAAACTAGACATTGAACTTAATTTTTTAACTAAATCTTCACTTTCGGGCACCTATAGCTGCTAAACCATGAGGAATTTGAAGATCATGCAAACTAGTGATTTGTGACATTTTGTCTGTAGATTCTAAATATATATATATATATTTGAATCATATTGCATTTATTTTTCCATCTCCTTTGAAAAATAGTTTTATCAATAAACACCATTTTTAAAGAATGATGCTCACCATAAACAACATAACTTTTTTTCTATGAAGGATAAAATTCTTTTTTTTTTGAATTTAGCTTTGTAACTATGATATCTAGCATGTTCATTTGGTTTCATAGTGTTTTATTGAATATTTTTTCTTAATCAAGTTTTGAAGTCAAACCAATTACAATTTAGACATAGGCAGACCGTAAAACCATAACTTTTTTTGTATGTATCGAAATTCCTTTTTTTTACTAGATCAAGAACATCAATACCTAGCCCAAACATATTTTTCAATTTTTTTTGTTGATAATCTACTATTTTTCCACATGTGCAGAATATAGAGCTTGATTTTCGGTGAAAAACCTATGTTTAATTAAACTAAAAAAATACATAATAAAACTAAAATATATTAAAATTATATTCGATGGATAGCTTGTTTTGAGGACTATCGTCATCCAGTCGGGTCTTTGAAGTTTCCTCCATTTTCATCCTCAACCCAAGCTTTGAAAGGAAAATTTTTGTAGAAATTTGGTAGAAAAGGGGGAGAAGGGAAAAAAAGGGGGGTTCGCTCGAACCCCTCTTTGAGCGAATCCCCCTTGACCCTTTCGAGAGAAGGGGGTTCACTCGAAGGGGGGTTTGAGAAAACCCCCCTTTTTCTTTACTTCCCCTTTGATTTCATTTTAAAAAACATGCAAAAAATGGTCACATCACAAAAAAGGGGTTCGCTTGAAGGGAGGTTAGAGCGAACCCCTTTTTGGTTAGAGCGAACACCCCCTTCATGCAAACCCCCAAAAACTTGAAATTTTCTTCATGGTAGCATTTTTGCAATTTTCCTTCCTCAACGGAATTGTAAACCAATTTTGTGGGATCACCCCTCTCCCTCTATGTAATGTAGCATACTCTCTGATGCATTGCATGTGCAATAATGTTGATTTTGCATGATGCACTACCATGCGAAGTGCAAAAAAAAACATAATAGGGATTTTCATTGATAGCAAAATAGTGTTGGTATTTATCCCCATGTGTAGCATGGATATGATATGAATATAAGAGTCAAAATAAACATGGCTTAATCAAAGAGGCCAAAGTGGAAAAGTAAAATATGACCTAATTGAATATTTTATGATGGAGGTTCAAAATATAATATCATCAACATATACAACTACTATCAATATTTTGTCATTTTCAATTTTGAAATACAAATTGCTATCTACAGCACCTTTACTAAATCCTTGTTGAATCAAATATCTATCCAACCTTGCATACCAAGCTCTAGGAGCTTGCTTCAATCCATATACAACCTTATTTAATCTGCAGACCATGTTCGGTTGATTTGACAACTAAAATCCTTTCAGTTGTTCCATGTAGACTTCTTCTTCCAACTCATCATTCGGAAATGTAGACTTTGCATCCATCTAATAAACTTTAAAATACTTATGAGCAATGAATGCCAAAAACATTCTGATAGCTTCCATCCTAGCCACCAGAGCAAAAGTCTCCTGGAAATCTATACCTTCTACTTGTGAGTAACCCTTACACACAATCCTTGCTTTATTTTTGACCACTTCTCCATTCTCATTCAATTTGTTTCTAAATACCCATTTTGATCCAATTATGTTTTTATCTGTCAATCTAGGAACCAATTCCCAAGTCTGATTTTTCTCAATCTACATAAGTTCTTCTTCCATTGCTCTCATCTAATGTTCATCTTTACATGCTTCACTTATTGTCGTAGGTTCAACTATAGAAAGTAAACACATATTTATTTCAACATCAACAACAACTCTGCTTCTTTTCAATACTCATTTTCTCTTGTCTCCAATGATTTGACCTTTAGAATGATTCTTTTGCATATATTTAGGTGTCTTTGGGGACGCCACCAGAGCTTCTTCTTCTTCATTATGCTTTTCTTGTTCTTCAACAACTTCTACTTTTGTACAATCAGGTTCATCTAATACATATCCATCAACTTTAATTGAATTATTCAATGCTTCATCAACCTTGACATTTGTGCTTTCTACAATATTTCTTAGCCTTTTATTGTAGCATCTATAAGCTTTGCTTCTAAGGGAGTATCCAAGGAAGATACCCTCATCACATCTTGCATAAAACTTTCTTAAATTTTCTTCATCTCTTTTGATATAACATCTGTTTCCAAATACTTTGAAGTACTTTACAGTAGGAATCTTTCCATACCACAACTCATAGGGAGTCTTAGTGTTGTTAGCTTTTTCTTGAACTTAGTTAAACACATAAACAACAATGTGAATTTCTTCTCTCCAGTAGACTTCCAGTAGGCCTACCTCAATGATTATCATTCTAGAAGCTTCTTGAATTGTTTTTTTCTTTCTTTCAACACCTCTATTTTGCTGAGGAGTTCTAGGAGCAGACAATTACCTTTTTATTCCATGTGCTTCACAAAACATGTTAAACTCATTCGAGGTGAATTCACCACCTCTTTCAGACCTTAAGCATTTGATTTTCATGATCCTTTTCATTTTCAACCATAGCTTTGAATTGTTTGAATTTGTCTAATGCATTAGATTTCTCTCTAAGAATAGTAACCCATATCATTCTAGAGTAATCATTATTCAAAAGCATAAAATACCTATCACCTTGTAGACTTCTCAACCTTGTAGGACCACAAAGATCTATGTGAATCAAATCCACTAGTTCGATAGTAGGTTGTTCCTTTGACCTAAAGATTTTTCTAGCTTGCTTTCCAAACTGACAGTCCTTGCAAATAACATTAGCATGCTTTGTGATTCTTGGTAAATATCCCATGACTTGTACTACACTGATTCTCACCATATTGTCAAAGTTCATGTGACACATCCATAACCAACTGTCATTAATCTAACACATAAAGCAATGTCCATCTGTACCCTTAAGTTGATAAATTTTTCCTTTAGAATTCTTTCCATCAACAATCACGGTTCTAGATCCTTTCCTTAATTCACATTTATCATCCTTGAACACAAGATTATATCCTTTACTACACATATGTCCAACACTCAAAAGGTTATTCCTTAAACCCTTAACATAGTAGACATCATCAGTATTATGCTTTGCATCAAAAATGACTGAACCTATCCCACAAATCTTATCACCAGTATCATCTCCAAACTTAACTAAGCCTCCATCATATTTTTAAAGTTTAAGAAACTCACTTTTTTCACCGATCATGTGATGTGAAAAACCACTATCAACAACCCAATAGTTCTTTTCATGTTTAGCATGAAGAGTAGAGACCATAATACCTTCAACTTTCTCTGGAGCGCTTTCCTTCACATATCTTTCAGTATTAGTATAAGTACATTCATCTTTTATAGCCAAGAACAAGCATTCATTATCATCAAAATCTCCATAATCAAACTCATCATCAGAAATGCTTGCATGTTCATTTATATAATATGCTCTCTTGATCATCTTTCCTTTGTTTTCTTTGCCTTCTCTATGTGTATTCCTCTTAGCTCAGATTTTAGTACATATTGAATCATAATGACCTATTCCCCCACAATTAAAACATTTGAAAGGTAACTTACCTTGATACTTACTAGAGCCCTTTTTCATTCTTCTTACAAAGTTAGCTCCCACTTCATCAAAGTTTTCTTCATTCAAATCCTCAACTTTTGTAGTCCTAAAAGCAGTTTTTGTCTTTGATCCACTTATCAAGCTAGGATTTCTCATTTCAAATGAGGTTAGAGTACCCAACAAATGATCTTTAGTATAGGTCTTATAATCTATAAATTTCTCAATAGTAGATACCTTTTCACTATATGCATCAAGGAGAGTTATGAGAATTTTACTATCTAGATTCATCCACTTGTGCACCAAGTCCTCACATTCCACCTACCATCTCATCCACTCTTTGTACATAGGATTTAATGTTCTCATCTTTAGTCATTCGTAGGATCTCGAATTGCACCTCCAAATTCTGCAACTTTGCTTCTTTAACCTTTTCATCTTCTTCATGGATCTGTTCTAATGCATCCCAAACCTCTTTAGTAGTCTTTAGATTGATAACTTTAATTAATTCAGAATGTGAAAGACTATTCTTCAGAATAAATTTTTCCTTATTGTTTGCTTCATGCGCCTGGATCTCACTCACAATACTTGGACCATTAGCAGAAGCAGTATATGGAGTCTTATAAGCCTTCTCAATTCATCATATCCATAGTATTTCAAATATCCTTCCATCTTTGTCTTCCAAAAAGTGTAGTCGATGTTATCAAACTTAGGGTACTCAATAACTATCTTGTTCACCATCATGAACCTTCCTTAAGCAATTAAGCTCTTCCAAAGAACCAAGCTCTCATACCAATTATTGAACAAGACAATTGAGAGGGAGGGGGCAAATCAGTTGTAGAAAGTTTAACCTTTAAAAATTTCACCATAAGTTAGATCAATAACCATTCATAAATTCTTTACTTTGCTAATGTGATTAATCATTAAGTGTTGAAGAAAGAACTGAAAGAAGTAAAACCATACACACAATAACACTAGATTTATGTGGAAAACCTAATGAGGAAAAAAACACAGTGAGGATTAGCTCACAATATAAAGAATTCCAAAACCGAATACAAAGGCTCACTGCCAAGACATGACTTACTTTTCCAAAACATGGCTTTATTGTCCAGTGAGGGTTCACTGCCCAAAGGTCTCACTACCACAAAATTACAAAGAAGATAGAATAGGATCGTCACAGAGAGAAAACTATCTCAATACAACATATATTTCCACCACAATTTGCTCACACGTTTGCAAACATGCTTGAATGATAGAGTACACCTTCAGTTCACTATCTCCAGGAACTCGCCACTTGAATTTTGTACTAAGCTTCTCAAACTCGCATCACACACACTATTTCACATCTGTCTTTTCATCTATCTTACATCTATCTTATCTTTCATCAACATCTCAACTTATATTTATACTGTCTTCAACCTTGAAACTCATCCAAGGTCGGCCACACAACATTTGCATTTACAAATTCAAATTAGGTCAGTACCAAAACATTCTATGGTGGAATTAGAATGAGGGAGACCCAAAAAATACTTAATAGGAACCTAAATAAGTCCCAACATGCTTCACAATGTTTACATGAACTTTGTAAGTAGTGTTTAACACAAGGTCAGCCAACACCAGTGTAAAACACATAAAACAATTAAGCTCACACAAATCCTTAACATGATCCAATCTCTCTAGATAACAAACTTCAATTGAATACGATCTTATCAACATAGTCTTAGAACTACAAGTCCTAAAACCAAAATTTAGAGAAATCCAGAGCAACTACATTTCTCCCAAACCATAGCCAAACATACTAAAAAGCATAGTACACATACTGGTGAAAATATCTCACATTGTACAACGATCTAGAAGCCCAAATTTTGGATACAACAACTACCAACAACCATGAACAATATGTATCAACCACACAGGCATAAAAGAACATCCCGAAGCATATCCCGAAGCATCCACTGAATACCTACAAACCTTCTTTATTACAATTTTATCAATATCCTCGACATATAAAACCAAAAATCATCTTACATGACATCAATGACAACAACAACCAGTTGACATCAATGACAACACCTTCATACTTGCAATAGAAAGTTACTTTTGTCAACATGTGTTGCTAAAGGTGTCCTTGTTTCATCCACATGCCAACTAATTACATGAAAGATAAAACAATATAAAAGGAAAATTTAATATAGACAAATAATATATATAAATGAAAAAAATCTCAATGTCTCAACCAAAAAAGTGTGAAGAATATTTCCCCAATAAATAATCCCCATCCCATTCATTTCTCATTTCTATATCCTCAATTAGATTTCTCATCATCATATGTAGTGGTACCATTAATGAAAATATTCAAAAGAGACATCATTACTTATTTTTCCTTCTTGATACATTGCTATTATTTCTATGAAATGGCTTCATTTATGTATTATATTCTTGTGTAACATTTAAATTGGTACCCATATAGTTGTAAATAATACTTAGAAGATAAAATGATTTTATCATGGATAACTCCTTATTTTCTTCCTTTGTAAACATGTGGAATATATTGATCTCTTGTATCATAAATACGATCACAAATATCAAAACATTTATTCTTGCATGGTGCTTAATGTGCAAATTGAGGTTCTTAAAGTAATGGAGGAAAATTTTCCCTTTCATGCTACCTCATAAATATATATTATGTAGTACCCCTCCGTTTATGCTATGTTTTCTGTTGATACTTTCTCATACTGTTAGACTTTGTTGTTTTGTTGGATACTTGGATCGCTGATTTTGAGCGATGATGGATTATTGTGTGACATGATGTTACTCTGTGTGATGTTTATTATTGTTTTTAGACATGATATGATTAAGTGTAGATGTTTATTTTCAGTTGATATTGCTATGCACATGCTTATGATGGACTAACAATATTTATTGAGTCAGTCTTCTGTGAGTGTATTGGTGTGGAGAACGAAATGCATCACTTTCGCTACCGAGTGCCCTCTGATATTGTGATTTCTCATACGGTGTGTCACGATTTATGCTTTATATATATACATGTATGCACATTATTTGCTTGGTTGCAGGATTTGTAGGTACATGACACCGACTCCACCTGTGTAATCAAGTCTGAGCGTGTCAAGACTCA
Organism: Sequoia sempervirens; assembly: GCA_007258455.2. Classification (NCBI taxonomy): domain Eukaryota; kingdom Viridiplantae; phylum Streptophyta; class Pinopsida; order Cupressales; family Cupressaceae; genus Sequoia; species Sequoia sempervirens. The sequence continues at coordinate 17,112 of VDFB02011388.1, forward strand.
ATAGAAATGTTGAACGGGAGATAGTAGTTAAATTTAATCTAGTCAATCTCTAACCTTATAGTATTGGTCGTTTATTAGGTTTTTTGGATTTAGGTCATAGGTTTGTTTTGTAGTAATTTACGTTGGTTAAATTGTTTTTGAAAGGTGAATTTGCTTATGTTTTAATGTTAATCATTGCTGTTTTATTTATTGTTATTGAGTATCTTTAAATATAATTGAAATTTATTTGCCAATTATTTAATACATTAGTTAGTTTAATTAGTTAAATAGTTGATCGAAAGTTTGGCTATTTATTAAATAAGATTAATTAATTAGATTAAATTATTAAGTGCATAGAATATATTGTGTTTAATAGATTAGAAAATAAATTAAAGTATATATTATGCATGTAAATTAAATTGTGTTTGGAAAGATTGATTTTTGATATTTAAATTAGAAAAATGAAATTAAGTTGCATGTGTTTGAAAGAAAATTGATTTCCAAATTTTTTAAATTTAATAGATTAATTAATTACATGCAAATATTTTGAATGGTAAGCTAGCAGAAGGTGGAAAGATATTTTTCTCAGCAACCTCTCGACATGTCTATAAGTGCCATAATTGCAAAAAGATTATGGAGATTTTCTTACGGAGGTTATTGAGGATCTCGGAAAAATTGCACGGGGTTATTGTATTGCCTCGGGGAAAATTTTTCTGGGCACTGGCAAAATGATTTCTCTGTGTGTAAAAACCCAAAATTTCTTAAGAATTGGTATTTTTCTCTCTGTTGGGGTTGTGATTTTCTTTGGAGGAAGATCTTCTTGGTGGTTGGATATTTTGTGGATCTCGGGATTTTCTTGGAGAAGCTATAGGGATTTACTTTCTACAGGCAGGGGTTACACTTCTACAGACTGATCTTCAGGCACTGGATATTAGGTATTTTTCTTGGTTATTTGATTTCTTTTGTTTTTAAAAAAAAAATCTTTGTTACTTATTTGAGTTTCCAAGAATTTCAAGATTATGGAAAATAATGAAGGAAAATCTTAAGAAAAAGTTTATTAAAAAAAATTGTTCTTGGTTATTTTGGGAAAAGAAATCTTTGGAAAATCATGCTGAAAAGAATTATCTAAATGAGAAATTAAAAATTTCTGGGTATAGTAGATTTGGAATGTAAGATTAATTTTGTGTTGTTTTCTGTCAAAACCTGGGAAAATTAAAAAATATATTTCCAGTTTTCATTATTAAAACCCCAAGGAAGTTTTACAGTTTCTTTTTAATTTAATTAGTTTCTGTAAATATATTTATTTATTCTTGGTTTTGCTATTTAAGTTATATTTAAATTCTATTGTAAATCTATAAAATAAAAATAAAAAGAATTCATTCATAATTCCAATACGTATGGATCACGAATTTATTTTGAAATTGTATGTCTAAATTACTATGTCGCGATTTCAAAACCGCCCGAACATTTTCTTTAAAAAAAATCAATTATTATTATGAATCGCCGTTCGGGGAAAATTATACTACGGATTTTATTTTATTTTTTTTAAAAAAAATGCACAGAGAAGGGGAAGGGCCGAAACCCTCCCCTACCTCTGTTGGAGGACACGCAGCCTCCAAGGCTGCGCACAGCAGCCATTCCGGCTGCTGGGCGCAGCCCTGGACGGGGCTGCGTCCTCCCACAGGGAGGCCGCGGCCGGGACGGGCTGCGAATCCCCAAATGGGGATTAAACAAAATAAAAACGAAATTTCAATATGTTATTTTTAAAATGGAAATCTTTATTGCGATTTATTCATTCTTTAAATTCGATTTTATTTAAAAGTGTTTAATATATATATTAATTCGAAATATATTTTGGGATTACATATATATATATAAATATATATTACGGATATGAAAATATGAAAATATTAATATTTATATATAAATTTAGAAGAATAAATTTGATAAAACATATTGCTTGAAAATTTTATTAGTTAGTTATTTCTCTTTATGGTGGAATGAGAATATTTGTATATTTATTTGTTAGTAGAAATTGGGAAAATCAAATTTAGAACAAAAAAGGTGCAATTTTAACTGAATTAGTGAAATTGTACTAGTTATATTTAATTGATTGGATTGGATTTAGCATATCAAATGATAGATGACTTTTCTAAATTGTTTTATTTCTTTTACATTTGGTCAAATGGGGAAAGTCTCTATTGATTAAGTCTTCCAGACCAAAAAAAAAGGGTTAATGGGGATTTGTGATTGTTAAGACTAAATCTCTTGTATTTTCTAAGTATGTGTACATGATTTTGTTGGTGGTTGACACCTGAATTATGAGTTCTGATTTGTTATTCATTATAACGTATATAGGCTTTTATATTGATTCTGGTTGTATGTACACTTGTAATCCTTAGACAGAGAACATAGTCTTACCCGAGTTATGTTTAGGGGAGTGGCTAATTGTAAGGGCCGTCACACAAAGTGGTGACAGGGTAACTTACAATTAGTTAACTAATCCAGTGATAATTATATGACACATTAGATAGAGTTTAAAATTTGTAACAAGATATGCATGCCTCGTTTATGACTCATAAGCTATTACAGTTATGAGTATAAGTCGAGAAGGCCTGGAATGGCATAATCGGTGTCTCGTTTCTTCAAGAGGCATTCGATTCCGCATCTGAATGCAATAAAGGGGCGGGAGTTTTTTGGTAAGGAGTTTCGGGGGGGTAACCCAAGGATTGGGGGGCCGGGACCTAGGAAGAAACACCAGGGTAACCATTGCATCGTTGTGATGACACTCCACCTAGAATAACAATTAAACCTTGTGTTTGTGTTTCAAATCAATTGTCAAAATCTGGAAGCAATGTAACCAATAGTTTGTATGTACTAGTGTCTAGGGTTAGTAGATTAGGTCTAGGTAGCCTTATTACTATCTCCTAGCACGGGGGGTGGACCTACGGGTACCACATGGTTGGGTGGAACGTGCACCTTACTCCGTTGGGTCCCCAGTTCGATTGTAGCATTGAGCGCTTCATGATGGAGAGCTCGCACATGGATTCCTTCTATTTCTTCATCTTTGTATATTGTAAAACTTGAAATGTAAAAACATCCCTCAAATGTATAAGAGGAGATCATTTGTAAAATTGTAACTGTTATTTGAACTATCTCATCAGATGGATGAGCAATGTAATATCTTATCAATGCAATGTATGGAAACGTATTTGTACCTTATTATATCTTGTAAGAGAATTTAAATTATTATGCAATGTTTACTTTATGTTATGTTTTAATTGGGAGCAATGCGAAATACTTAAGTCGCTTAAGGAAAACTCAAAGTAGTGTAACGTCGTTTAACCTAAGAATGTATGCAACTAATTAACATTATATTAATACTTTAAAAAAAAATTATTACACTTTTATATCACCTTTGCAACATTCTTAGGTTATTTAGACGAGGCATTACAGATTGGTATCAGAGCCAGGTTACAAACACTGGACGCTCTGGGTAATCTAGAGCCCATTAGGTTGACCTAGTACGTAGTGTCGCAACTGATAACCTTGGTTGAACAGTATCTAAAACTCGTAATTGTCTTGTGTAGGAACATGCCTAGGCGAGGAGGAAGAGGTCGTGGTAGAGGTAGAGGTGGAGGCCGTGGGCCAATCCCTCAGGTTACTCCCCCTCCTAGCCCTCACCATAGTGACCAAGCGGATCAGATGGGTCAGAGAAATGAGGGTCAGAATCCTGAACAGTCTGCAGTAGAGGGTTCTCAGATACGTCCACTTTTAGAGGAGGTCCTAGCTCGTCTTGGGCCTAGACAGGTAGATGAGCAGGAGGTTGTGAGAGAGAGGGATAGATCCCCTAGGAGAATAGAGGACACAGTTCATCAGGATGCTATCATCGCGGGTCATATGAGGGATTTACTGAGAGCACGTCCTCCTACCTTTGATGGTTCAGGAGGAGGATTAGAGGCAGAGACCTGGCTACTTGATTTGGGTAGATGCTTTGCCATGCACCCTTACGGTAGCAATACCCGTGCCAGGTGCGCTATTATGCATTTGAGAGGATTCGCCTCTACATGGTGGCGCCTAGAGGAGCAGAAGCTCCACATTGATATTGGTTCTGTGTCTTGGGAGATATTTCGAGAAGGTTAGAACCGCAGTTCCTTCCGAACCGGGAAGCTGACGTAGAGGCGGCGAGTTCGTCTACATGATTAGCTCTTTACGTAAACTGACTCTGACGTGATTTCCTATGAACTCAAGCGATATCGTGTGGCGATGATGAGCCTATGCTAGTACAACATTTTATTAGGGGCTTAAATGCCCGTATCAGTGGAGGTGTCCGAGTCTTTGAGCCAAAGACTATGGAAGTCGCAGTGGAGAAGGCTCGTATAGTTGAGGAGAACCTTATTATGGCTTTAGGTGGGCATACAGGAGTGCATATTGGGAGTGCTCCTGCAGCAGGTTTTAGTCCACGAGGTGGACAGGCACAGACAGGTGGTTCTTCCAAGAACCAACAGAACACTAAGGTGAAATGACAACAAAAGAACACCTCAAAACAATAACCCTCAACAACAACGAGCAGTCCTCTGTCGGGGAAAGTGTGGCTGGTGGCGCAAAAAGCAATAGGCGAGATCAACGCGAAATTACCGATCTACCCAGGTCGGTAGGGGTAGTTTTTCGACAATCCAATGCACCTTGGTGTGAGAGGATTTATTGCCAGAGAGTCTCTGGTCTGAGTTGTTTGTGGGGCGTATGGGCACATAGCTGGCTGATGTCGATGAGAGGTTCCAGCGGTTATGGGCCTCAACCTACAGGTTTGAGCCTACGATTGGGCAATGCGGGGGGGGCAGTCATACGGTATATGCGGCCAGTTAATGACGCCAAGCGATCACCGAAATCGGTGGTGAATCTTGGGTAAGTTAAATGGTGTTAATGTATCTATACTTTTTTTTTTTTTTTCCACTGACTCCTTTATTTCACCGTCCACTGTTGACCGTTGTGGTCTTGTGGCGGTAAAACAAGGTGGTAAATGGCAAGTTGAATTCGCCTCTGGGGTGAAAGTAGCAGTAGATAACTTAGTACATAACTATGAACTTAAAATAGGTACGTTAACTACCTTAGTTGATTTATATGTTACTCCCTTAGGATCGTACGATATAGTACTAGGTATGGATTGGTTAGCATCTTATCATGCTGTGATTGACTGTAGACTTAAGACAGTTAGTTGCATGGATGATTTAGGTGCGAAAGTGGAAATCGTAGGTATTCAAAGACCTATCTCTTTGTGGATGATATCTGCTATGCAATTAAAGAGATGTCTTCGTCAGGGATGTCAACTGTTGGCAACAACAGTTACCGATTTAGATGAGGGTGAGAGTCGAGAGGTATCTCTTGATGATCATCCTATTCTTAGGGAATTTGCGGATGTGTTTCCCGATGACATTCCTGGAATGCCACCGAAGAGGGATATTGACTTTAGAGTTGACCTAATTCCTGGAGCTGAACCTATATCTAGAGCTCCTTATAGAATGACGACTCAGGAGTTGGAGGAACTTCGTATTCAGTTACAAGAACTTTTAGAAAAGGGTTTTATTCGTCCAAGTGTATCCCCTTGGGGAGCACCTGTCATCTTCGTAAAGAAGAAGGACGGATCTCTTAGGCTGTGCATTGACTATCGTCAATTGAACAAGGTTACGATTAAGAATCGTTATCCTTTGCCTAGAATCGATGATCTTTTTGATCAAGTTAAGGGAGCTAATGTGTTCTCTAAAATTGATATGAAGTCCGGTTATCATCAATTACGTATAGCTGAAGCAGACATTCATAAAACTGCTTTCCGAACTCGTTATGGGCATTACGAATTCACAGTAGTACCCTTTGGGTTAACGAATGCACCTTCGGTATTCATGAGTTTAATGAATGGTGTATTTCGTACATACCTTGATCGTTTTGTCCTGGTATTTCTCGATGACATTTTAGTCTATTCGAGGAACATGAAGGAACATGAAGAACACTTGAGACAGGTATTGCAATGTTTAAGAGAAAACCAATTGTATGCAAACCTGAAGAAGTGTGACTTCTTTCAACCTGAAATTAAATACCTTGGACATGTGATATCTGGAAAAGGTATTGTTGTGGATCCTTCAAAGATCCAAGCCATAGTTGATTGGCCCGCACCTACTAATGTAGGTGAAATTCGTAGTTTTATGGGTCTAGCTGGCTATTATAGACGTTTTGTAGAGGGTTTTTCTAGGATCGGTCATCCTATTACTTCTCTTCAGAGGAAAGGGAAGAAGTTTGTTTGGACAAAACAGTGTCAGTTAGCTTTTCAAACACTTAAAGAAAAGTTAACTAATGCGCCTATACTTATTGTTCCTGATCCTACTAAGGATTTCGTAGTTTGTGCGGATGCATCTTTAGAGGGTTTGGGAGCAGTCTTGATGCAAGATGGGCGTGTGGTTGCCTATGAGTCTCGTAAACTCAAGGACCACGAATTAAACTATCCTACTCATGACCTAGAACTAGCTGCAGTAGTGCATGCATTAGTTTGTTGGAGACATTTTCTATTAGGTCATCGCTTTGAACTTCATACCGATCACCGTAGTTTGCAATACATTTTCACGCAACCTAACTTGAATGCTAGGCAAAGACGGTGGATGGAGTTCTTGTGTGAGTACGATTTTGAAGTAAAGTATGTTCAAGGCAAAGAGAACGTAGTTGCTGACGCTCTTAGTCGTCGTAGACATGAGATCTCTGCTACTACTCTTGAAGTAGATTTGAGAGGTCAAATAGTAGTTGCACTTCCTACTGATAGATTATATCAGGAAGTGAAGTCAGAGATTGAGTCAGGTAGACCTTTAGAAGGTCGATTTGAAGGTTATGTCCTTGAATCGGATGGTATATTACGACATTTAGGTCGCATTTATGTACCTCATGTAGAGAGTCTTCGTACATTAATCATGACTGAAGCTCATCGAGCTCCGTATTCAGCTCATCCAGGTGTCAAGAAAATGCATGCCGATCTTAGGCAATTGTATTTCTGGCCTGGTATGAAACGTGATATTGCTGATTATGTATCGAGATGTCTTGAATGCCAACGAGTTAAAGCTGAGCATCATCATCCTGCTGGATTATTGCAGCCACATCTCATTCCCGAATGGAAATGGGATATTATATCCATCGATTTTATTGTAGGGTTACCTACGTCATCACGTCGACATGATGCCATTATGGTAACTGTTGACCGTTTGACTAAAGTAGCTCATTTTTCACCTGTACGTTCATCTTATAATGCTTCATCTGTATCTAGGATATTCATGGAGGACATCGTTAGATTGCATGGAATTCCTCGTAGGATCATATCGGATAGAGATCCTGTATTCACTTCTGCTTTGTGGACTTCCTTGCAACGTGCATTAGGTACACAGTTAAACTTTAGTTCAGCGTATCATCCTCAAACCGATGGTCAAACTGAAAGAGTTAACCAAATATTAGAGGATATGCTTAGGATGTACGTAATGGACCAACAATCACGTTGGGAGGATTACTTGTACTTAGTAGAATTCGCTTACAATAACGGATATCAGAGTTCCATAGGTATGCCACCATCTTAGGCATTATACGGTCGTCCTTGTCGAACTCCTTGGAGTTGGGATCGACTTGAGGATAGAGTGTTACTTGGACTGAATGCTTGACATGGAGCAACGAGGTTGGCCAGGTATTAGAGAGCATTTGATTGCAGCTCAGGATAGGCAAAATAAATATGCCGATGCGCATAGGATCGATCGACAGTTCGCTGTTGGTGATAGAGTGTTTCTTCGAGTGCGACCGCGAAAGAGTCAAATCCGTTATGGAAAAGGCTCTAAGCTTGTGCCTAGATTCAGTAAGTTTCATTTGAGATCTTAGAGAGAATTCAGTCGTGGCATATCGACATACCACCACAGTTTGTCATTCATGATGTTTTCGGCATGTGTCAATACTTAGGCAAGTATCATCGGAAACTTATCTCATGTACTTGATTGGAATGCGTTACGGGTAGAGACGGTATTTTGGGCAGTAACCCATTCTTTGCTTAGGACGCTCGTCTCCGGGAGTAGAAGGCATTGATAAATTGAGGTCAATAGGATCTAATATGAGGCTTCGGCTACCTGGGAGGATGCGACACGCATGAGGGAACTTTATCCCTATCTGTTCGCAGGCTTTCAAGAGCAAGCCTGATCCTAGGGGGGGAGGATGTAGTACCCCTCCGTTTATGCTATGTTTTCTGTTGATACTTTCTCATACTGTTAGACTTTGTTGTTTTGTTGGATACTTGGATCGCTGATTTTGAGCGATGATGGATTATTGTGTGACATGATGTTACTTTGTGTGATGTTTATTATTGTTTTCAGACATGATATGATTAAGTGTAGATGTTTATTTTCAGTTGATATTGCTATGCACATGCTTATGATGGACTAACAATATTTATTGAGTCAGTCTTCTGTGAGTGTATTGGTGTGGAGAACAGAATCGCATCACTCGCTTGCGAGTGCCCTGCGATATCTGTGATTTTCTCCGCACGGTGTGTCTGTTTTATGCTTTATATATATATACATGTATGCACATTGTTTGCTTGGTTGCAGGATTTGCAGGTACATGACATCGACTCCACCTGTGTAATCAGGTCTGAGCGTGTCAAGACTCAACGGAATTGTTGATTGGGAGATAGTAGTTAGGTTAATCCTAGTCCAATCTCTAACCTTAGTATTAGTACGTTGTCAGTTTTTAGTTGGGTCATAGGTTGTTTTGTAATGTGTTCTGTTGGTTAAATTGTTTTGAAAAGGTAAATTTGCTTATGTTTTAATGTTAATCATTGTGTTTTATTTATTGTTATTAATTAATATTTAAATATAATTGAAATTTATTTACTTAATTATTTAATACATTAGTTAGTTTAATTAGTTAAATAGTTGATCTTTAAAAGGATTTAACTATTTAATTAAATAAATTAATTAATTAGATTAAATTATTAAGTGCATAAATTATATTGTGTTTAAATAGATTAGAAAATAAATTAAAGTATATATTATGCATGTAAATTAAATTGTGTTTGGAAAATTGATTTTTGATATTTAAATTAGAAAAATGAAATTAATTAAGTTGCATGTGTTTTGAAAGAAAATTGATTTCAAATTTTAAATTTAATAGATTAATTAAATTACATGCAAATATTTTGAATGGCAAAAACTGCCGAGAGGTGGAGAAGATATTTTCTCAACAACCTCTCGACATGTCTATGAGTGCCATAACTGCAAAAAGATTATGGAGATTTTCTTACGGAGGTTATTGAGGATCTCAAAAAAATTGCACGGGGTTATTGTATTGCCTCGGGGAAAAAAAATTTCTGGGCACTGGCAAAATTATTTCTCTGTGTAAAAACCCAAAATTTCTTAAGAATTGGTATTTTTCTCTCTGTTGGGGTTGTGATTTTCTTTGGAGGAAGATCTTCTTGGTGGTTGGATATTTTGTGGATCTCGGGATCTTCTTGGAGAAGCT
>VDFB02011390.1:0-13188 GCA_007258455.2 Sequoia sempervirens
CAATATTGAACCATTCACTGTGATAGATTTTCAATATTATTTTGTGAATACATATCTAGCTCTGTGCCAAGTACTAGGGGTCGATGCTCAAGATAAAATGCCAATAAGCCTGATGATGATGGCCGTAAGAATTCAAAACCCTGAGACTAATATTGAGTATGACTTTGCTTCATACCTTGAGAGGGCATTGGATGATGAATTCTCACAAGTCATAGAGGATAGAGCACCGATTACATTCAGACACTATTCCTTACTGTGCCATTTGATACTATACTAGAATTGGGACCATTGGACTAAATGAATGGACTTGGCTACAGTGGATGAGCAAAGGAATGCCACACCTATCCAAATTGGTGCTATCTTTGGGATAGTCAGTGCAAGAATTCAAACTTTGCTATGTTCTATGAAGACTTTGTGCACAAAATCCTTCAAGTTCTTGTTATTCAATGCCAAGATTTACAAACAAAATGCAACAATTGTTAAGACCTTTGGCCCTGAGATAGGAATAGGGTCACACACATAATTTTGGTGATTGGTTCTTTTTCCCAGAAGTTACAATAATAAGAATCTATGGCTGCCCTACTGCTCCACACATACTGCCAAAGTTTGTGCCCCTTAGATTAGAATTTCTTGAATTTATGTGGCAAATGATGTGGATGGAAAAGGATGTAATGCACAAAGAAAAGAAGGGCACATTTCTACCAAACTTAACCAAATGTGGAGACTGGATAGTAGGCTCAGATACACTGGAGGAGTTACAATATTACTTGAAGACAAGATATGCATTGGGTTATGGAAAAGCAAGAGCCTTTGACCCTGAAAATTATATGAATAACATAAGGAATAATCTTCTTACCAAAATGATAGTGGCACACCAAGTAGATTATGAGGAAGATGTGATAAGAAACTACCTTACTTTTCCAAAGACGTCTCTCAGATGGAATAAATGGGAGGTTATAATGAAGCTTGAAGGAAGGAAGAAGCAAAATGACAAAAGTTTCCCTGGCTATTTTGTTGAAGAAAAAGACCCCATCAAGAGGATCAATTAGAAAATTGATAAATTTGAGGATTTATATGGTAAATATGGCCAAGAACATGGTGGTAACATAACTACAAAGCACACCCCAGACATAGCATCAGAGTCTCCCATGGAGCAATTTCCTCCCAAGAGTGAAAAGACACAAAGCATTGAGCCATTGGTACCTTACGAGGAGAGTGAAGGGGTGGGAGATACTGAAGACATGACCACTATATTGCAATCATTAAAGGGTGATATTGAATTTGATCAACCCATCCATGAGACTAGCACCCATAGGCATGAGGAAAGGATGGATGATGCAGAAAAAAAAAAGTGCAGAGATACATGAATATGAGAAAGAAATTGTTGCGAGGAGGTTTATAGAGGATGATGAGTTCATCAAGACTCCAGAGTTTAGATATTTCTAGAAAAAGATGAAGATAAAATAAATTGAAGAGAAAATGGAGTTAGATGAAGTGGGAATTGAAGAACCAGAAAAGAATCAAATGGTGGCATAGACCTTCAACGAATTGAGGGTTGACCACATTGACATTAGCCCTCAGAAGGCTAGAGACATGATTTTGAAGAGAAACATGCTCATTTTTCATGGGTTGGAATTAAAGAAATTTCTTTTGCTTGATCAAGTACGGGCTCAAGAAGATCCAATGTTAGTTGCAGAGTTTGACTTTGATGAAGTAGTAAGTGGAACTGGGTATAACCCCAAAATTGAAACCCTATCCATTTGGATCAAGTAGAAAAACACATAGAAGCCTAAATTGTTGGATTAATACAAGGAATGAAAGGGGTAGCAATGGTAAGAATAATATATGATGCCACCCCTTTGGAGGCAGCCACAATAACCATGCACTCAGCCATGTTCACTCGTGCAATTGTTAAGGGATTGGAGGACATATTAAAGGAGTATGAAAGGGAAAAAAAGTTCTTAAATGATGAAGTTAATAAACTGTTTATGAAGAATGTCAAATTGAAAGAATAGTTAAAAGGAGCAGGAACTTCACAAAGCAAGGAGATAGTGTTATATAAGCCTCCTAGTGCTCCATTAAATATTGTACAGAGCATTTCGACCAAGCAAGAAAAGACTTCTGAGAAGGAAGTGGATGAAATTAAGGAGGCTCGGGATGATGTAAAAAGGAAAGTTTCTGAAGTTATGGAAAATATTCTTGAGTACAGAATAATTTTGGTTATTGATAAACTGGATAGTGTGCATGACAGTTATAAATCACTTTAGTGAGAAATTGATCAAATAAAAGCACATATGCTTGTATTGGAACCCCTGTTTCAAAGGTGGCAGCCTATTCACCACACTGTATATAAGTTATGTAGAGTTCTACAAAGGAGTCCTGATGCTCCTACAACATTAAAAATGATTGTTGATGAATTTTAGTATATACAAGGGGAGGATAAGAGGATTGTGGCATGAATGGATTCATGCGATACCTTAAAACAATGGTATACACCGAAAATTGTGAAAGATAATGGTCAAGTAAAAGACTTGGATGGATGGAAGAAGGAATTTGGTCAGGTTATTCATAAGTGTTTAACCCATGTTCAGGGGGATAGTGACACTAGTCTTCACAGGCTCAATTTGATCATGGATGGATTGATTGCTCTTGATGCTAGATATCTAAAATTTGTCAATGATACAAAGGCACTATTGGATAGTCGATGGCAGACACATCTTGCAAACATACCAAAGATCCAGGAATATCAGTGGCCATCAGATTTTACGATGTATCAATGGGAAGAGAAGTATTTCCATTATAGTAGGATTAGTAATAGATTGCACATTCCACCCATCCATATCATATCAAAGACTTCTGCTATAAATGTATATATATTTGAAACAACATAATGGAGAAGATTGCTCATAATTGGTAATCTATTTTGGTGTTCAATTGTTGTGTTAAATTTCATGCTTATCTGTTACTATGTTGTCTCCAAAGTGGTTTCTTCAAGTTATTTAAATTCATAAGATTTATTAGGGCACATTTGTTGTTACTGTGTGATTATTTTGAGCTTATGAATGAAATATAACATCTTATTATCAAAGATTCTCCATGATTGTGTTATCATTATGTATTTTTTCTTATGTGTTCCATACTTATTTCTTCTTATATTTGAAAGAATATCAGTTATTGAGCCTCAATATTGTGCTTATGTGAATGAATATGATGATATAGTAAAGCATTTACTATGGATGTTTTCAGTTACATGTTCAAAATTATGTTCAACATAAAAATGGAAACTATTTAAAAATAATAAAACTTATTTAAATAATTGTGAGTTATGTGCATTAATATTTTATTAAATTTTGTGTCTTCATGAACATATGTTGATACAAAATGAATGGAAGAAGCATCCAAGTAATTGTAATTTTTTCTGCCAACAATTCATACCAAAGATTGAACAATTTAAGGATATTGCAATAGGTAATTTGTATTGACACAAAAAATATTGCTAAAGCATTTCAAAGTTTGGGCCATAAGAATCATCCTTTTTTAAACATGGATTGCAAATAATTCTAAAAATTTAGAAGTCTTGGTCATTAACATTATTGTCTGCTACAATGTCATCTAGTGTATCATTGTCAATGTTCATATGTTCTTTCAAGTATTTAATATTATCATCATCCTCATCTTGACCTGCATCATCTTCATCATCATTGAAATTTGATTGTACACCATCTATATTGTTAGAAAATGTATTTGGATCATCATTTTCTATACCATCCATATTGTTGTCTTCCATAACATCATCTAACTCTGGATTGTTGTCTTCTTGTGCTTGAACATAACCATCTTCAACATCATCATGGATGTAAATTTCTTCAATGTTCTCTAATCCATCTCTCATTTTTTTCGCCATCATTGTTTTGCTTAGTATCCACTAATGTTTTGTCAAATACATGCCTTAATCTTAGATCATAATGTATGACAAACATCCATTTCGGGTCCAAAATATCTTCATAGAAAAATACCTGCACATGAAACAAATACATATATTAGACGTATGTTATAACAATTTTATTGATTAATAAACACATGTATATATTCACAATAAACTATGAATTAATAGATTAATGATCACTAGTGCTTCTTGTTTGAGTTAAAGAAATACCTGCTCACAATGAATTGGTAGAACATAAGGCTCCTTATCCTTCGGTAGGAATCATGAGGAATCTATAGAAAACAATCCACTATGGGTATCATGTCTTTGTGTCCTCTCAAATGCTTCATACCATCTACACTTAAAAATACAACATTTAAAAGAGCGATAATCCAACTTAATAATTTCTTGTATTTTCCCAACATATTGTAGATTCCCTTCAATTATATTCTTATCTTTTGAGCTTGATCGACTGGATTGATTGAAGTCAACCATGATGCCACAATCGAAGGATCATCTCTTTACATCTACACTTTCTACATGATAATGTCAACCATATGCCCACATTGCTAGATATTTCCTCACCTATGAAAGACCATTTATTTCAGTGAAAAAAATATAATGATGAATATTAAAATAGTTAATAGGGTCAAAATTGTAAGGAAACAACATTTTATAAAATTCCAACTATACCTTTCTTTCACATCCTCTAGACATGTTGATTTCATCTTCTGCTATGTCTAAATCGATACTTTCATCTTCTATTTTATTTTGAATTTGTTCAATAACCCATTCTAGTGTGCAATATTTTCCCCATTCCCCAAGTAAATTAGTGGGAAGTGGAGTATTCTTTGGGTTTGATCTCTTAAACTGTCTCCTTGCTTCTAACACATCTCTCTTTTTTTGATATAGATCAATCCATTTGTTCATAAAGTCCATGTGGTACAAAATGAACTTATCGAATATAGAAATTTCATCTACACCCATTACATGTCAACATGTTTATTTCAAACTCCAAATGTCATGTTGTTAATTTGACAAATAAATTACAGAGTAAATTAATGATTGCAAGAAAAACAACCACACTAATCGTGAATTTACTTACTAATTTCTACTTCAACACCATTAGATTGTGGTTTTTCTCCATCAATAATATCTGATGCTCGTTCTTCATCCCAGATGTGTGGCCCATCTTCAAAATCCTTACTAAGGAATTCACACAGGAAGAAAAATGCTTCATTCAATACATACCCTTCAACCATGCAACCCTCTGGATGTGCCTTTTGTCAGACATATCTTTTAAGAGTTTTCATATACCTCTCAAAGAAAAAACATTCACCCTGCTGATACCACACCCTTTCCACCAATGTCATCAATTTCAGGTATAAGTAAATGGACTTCAGAGGTCCATGAAACTTTTTAGGAGCTCCTTCTCACACATACAATTAATTTCCTTCTTCCACTTTGACACTTCGTATTCATGGGATCTCCTCGAGGTCACTCCACCACCAAGTATAAGAAATAGTAAATTAGTATGAACCTTTAGTCATAAATTAAAATGCAATATAATATCTCTATGTCTCTCACACATGAACATTTCATATAACCACATACCTTTGTAAATGCCGACAATCTAATACTTATGGCATTCCTTAAGTCAATCAGAAGACATGAACTCCGTAATCGCTACAATGGCATGATATGCTATCAAACACATTTATGAAAAGGTCATTAGTAATTTTTCTCACACAAACCAAATATCAAAATATATTTAGTACTTAATCAATGTTACCAATAAATGTTAAATGATGATATCTAATACCTTCATTAAATTATGAAAATCATGTGTTTTAAATCATGTGATATGTCCATCAACTGTAAAAGCTTTAGCCAATGATGAACCATAGCTAGTAGGTGTCCTTATTGAATGGATGACATTTTTTAGTTGGTCTAGCTCTTTTCTTTTCAAAATCCATGGAGCTTCTGCATATGTTTCATTTTCCCTACTTGGCCACAAATGTTTTCTATCAAATTTGGTACATGAAAGAGTAATATCTCTCCTTGAAGACAAGGTGTCCTCTTTTCTTGATATTTGTCAAAATATAGAATCTGGGACATTTTTGAATATGTGCATATGATCTAATAGGTGAGATATTAATAGATCCTTCTAGTAAGGGAGCTCATAAAATATGGATTTCCTTTTCATTCGTTCTGGCATATGAATTGCAACTTGTTCTGGTTCTTCAATTAAATCACCCCAATCAAAAAAATCCTCTCAATCTTTCAATTCAACATCTTCATACTTCTTAATCCAATCACCTAGACCCATAATCATGGGAGGGCCTCTATTTTCAACTTTTCCATCAAATTGATTCTTCTAGTGATTTCTAAACCTATGATCTAGTGGTAGAAAAAACCTATTGTTTGCATAAATAAATTTATGTAGATCTTTAGAATACCACCCTTGAAATTGTTCTGCACATCTTGGACATGCAAATATCCCCTTTGTTTGAATCCCTACAGTTCAACAAGTAATGTTAATAACATCAAAAAAATAGTATAAAACTAAGTATGAAAGTTGGGATGAAAATAAATTATGAGTGTAAATACATAAATATTTTATCTTACCAGAACACACACCAAGTCCTGGGAAATCATGAATAGTCCAACATAGCACACCAAACAACATGAAGGACCTATTTGATGGAGGATGTGATATGTCATACATTCTTATGCCTTTCCATAGTAGTTGCATCTCATCAATAAAAGGCACACGATAAACATCCATGTTTTTAACTTGATGTTTTCCTGGAACAATGAGAGTCAGCATAAGCTGCTCCTTTCTAACACTCATCCATGGGGGAATATTGTATACTATCAATCCGACTATCCAAACACTATAATTTGAGCTCAGGAAAGAGAATGGGCACACTCCATCAATTGCAAGACCAAACCTGATACTACGGGGTTCATCTTTGAATTTTCTTGGCCATTTTTCCTCTATGTGTTTCATTGCTTTGGAGTCGGCTGGAATTCACATGAATTTATCTTTACTCCTATTCTTTTCATGCCAGTCCATCAATTGTGCAAAGTGACTTGCAATGAAACATTCGTTGTGAATCTAGGTATAAGCTGTCATGCGACATAAAACCTTCTTTTAGGCTGTAGGACCTTGTACATTTTGTATGATATCTCTTCGTTGCATCACGAGTCATTCTACCTTGTCCTAATATTCATCTCTATATAAAATGCAATCCACATACAAACTAGCCTCTTTGCAAGTTGATGGCAACACATTCTCTTCAGGGAATATTTTAGTTTTTAGTGCCCTGTAAGATTTCCAGATTAAATTAATTGAATGTTTAAATTATGATGAACATGTTTGATATGTCAATCTATACTAGGATTGTTTATATACAATATATGGTTTTAAAATCCCCTTACAGAAATATAAACGAAGTCGATGAATGTTTACGAATTGTGTACACCAATTGACAATGCAAAGTAAGAAATAGATTTCAACTCACTTCAGTAGGGTAGTGAATCCTTTGTTTGACCAACCAAATAGTGACTTGATTTCTAATAATATTAATGTGCATGCTAGTTGTGAGGTTCTACTTGCACCCGATTTGAAAATGGGTGTCTTTGTTGCTTGCTTGATGGAGTCTTTCAGGTTGTTATCATCAACATTGCGTTGGTGGTAATTACCCCTACTATCATCGTTACTGTCAGCCATATGATCATTATTGTCATCATTATTTCCATCCCCAAAGAAACCTGTAAGCATTTCATTCAATCCTTCTTCATGCACTACATTTTCCCTATCATGATCATCATCATTAAGACTAGGTGGCATCTCATCAATGTATGCATATCTCATCATCTCTTCAAATTTCTCAGGTGCTAGTAATCTCTTCAAACTTTCTCTTTTCGCCCTAGTATTGTTTAAAGGATGGTTTGGATAATCCCATCCAAATCTTAATAACCCAGTTGGATCATGGGTATTAGTATGTGTTTCATCAACATCTTCTACCTATCAACAAACACAAACATTATTTAATGTTTTCCAACAATTGGATAAATCATAAATGTATCAATTTCAAAGAAATATAATCAAATATGGCTTTAAAAATATAAATATAAATTGTATGAACATATATACATCAATTGGATAATGGAACATTATTTTATAGACTACCTTTTTTATACAATAATTTAAATAAAACACAATTTTGACAACATAGTTTATAAAACATCAATCCACACTCATTTATTATTCTTTGGTTTTTTTCCCTTAAGAACATCCTTAGGGCAACCTTGTTCCCTTTTTTTTCACACACGAGTGCATTTTAAGAAGGGGTAATCAATCAATAACTCATCCCCAATGGTAAGGTCCTTAATAGCCTCAACCATTATCAATCTATCAACCTCTCTTTCCATATCTCCATCTTTATCATTTATAACCTCAACAAATTGACAATTCGGTCTTACATTAGGGTCCCTTCCCTTACTACTATTTATAAATCCTGCAATATTTTTGTGTGTGCATGCACGCCCATCTATATAAATAAGATGACCTCTATTAATTTATTTTACACTTTCCAATTGGAGACGATGTGTATACATATTTGAATTTAGACCATATGCTGACATGCTAGGCTTATATTCTGCTAGCCTTCTCCATTCAACACTGTAATATGATGGACCATAATATGGAATTAATCTCCTAGTTGTTTGTTCTGAATTATTTCTATGTTTAGATCCCACATGTACATTTTGGAAAATAAAGAGGCTTGGATTCACTCCATGAATATTGGAGGGTCATATCATGTAGCTGTATCCCCAAAATTGAAACACCTTGTACACTCTAGGTAGTTGTTGATCACTAGACCAAGCACAATATAGTCGATGATCAAATGTCTCTTTGTAAATTGATCTCAAACTTAGGGGAAATTCATCATCTCCATCACATTCATTCTCATAGGGTATGTATTCCACCTTCCCCCTGTCTTTAAGCAAATTATGCATCCAAAAACGGTTCTTGTTCTGTGACTTGTTTTCATCAGTTCCTCATCTTCTGAGCTGGTATATTGGCACATATTTTTGTTAGATGTATCATTTGATAAATGATCATTGCCCTCTAGGTTGGAAGTTGATGATCCAAGAAACTTTAAACCAAGAACTTTATCTTGCAAGTATCCATTGAGAAAAAAATAGTTATTTAAATAATATAAAACAATGTTTAAACGAAGTATACATATTATTTATATCAAATTGGAAAATTCCTTACCACAATTCCTATTGGATTTGAATTGATTGTAGGAGGAATACTACCAACTGGAAGCTCATCATATATGTATTAATGCTTTTTGTACGAGATTTCTCCATTTTGAATTGTTACTTTTCCGCTGTATACACTTAACATCCACAAACAACAATTTTCTCAAAGTATTCATCCGAAAAGCAATACTATGAAGGTCCTGACCAACCTCTTGTTCAAGAAATTACGAAATCCATTTGTTGTGTCTGGAAGATCCATTATTATATCCTCTTCCACCCACCATCATCTATGTGATTTAACAATTTTAGGTCCACGTCCACATACATATCTTCTTTTTTTTCTAGTTGAATGCTTAGGCTCTGCATTTACTCCAATATCCATCTAAAATAATCAACAGAAATGCATTTAATTTATATCAAGATTGGATAATACATTATAAATTTCAATAATACTATGAAAAGATGGGTATTATCAAAAATGCCGTGGAGACATTTTTCCTAAGTTAAGTCAAAATTTGAGTACGATCACTTCATCCATTGTCCTCATTTTGGAAGTATGACACAATTTATTTGCCATGGCCTCATCGCCTATAATACACAACTTAGTAAATAGTATTTTATACACCAATTATATCATTTCAGATAGCTATATCAACACAAACCTCCTTTAGTCATAAATTTTCTCAAAGTATTCATCCCATGTACTATAGTCCTGACCAACCTATTGTTTAGTGCAATCATTTGTTGTGTCTGCAAGATCCATTGTCATATCCTCGAACACCCACTATTTTCTACATGATTTAACAGTTTTAGGTCCACATCCATGTCCTCTTTTGCTAGTTGAATGCTTAGGCTCTGCATTTGCTCCAATCTCCATCTAAAATAATCAACAACATGCATTAATTTATGTCAAGATTGGATAATACATTATAAATTTCAATAATACTGTGAAAAAATATGGATGTATCACAAAATGCCAAGCCAGGATAATTTTCCTAAGTTAGAATCAAAGCGGGTACCTAATGCCCCACTTGATGGAACATGTCCTCGACGACATGACAATCTGTTGCCATGGCTCGTCGCCTAATGCACTACATAGCAGTAAAATGTGTTTAGTACACCAATTATATCGAACTTTCCTTGAATATTCTATCAACACAAAACTTCCTTTTAGACATATATTTCACACTTTAGATGACTCATCTAGTTGTATAGGGTTCATTTCAGAGTTCATAAATCTAACCTTTATTAGTTTTTCACCCACAAAATTGACATAGGATAAGGAATAGATAAAATAGGGAACCGTGATTGCTCCCTTGGTACATATGAAGATGAAGTCAATTTATGATCAATTTATTTATCAACTTCCAAGAAAAATACATCATTTTGCACTGCTAGGCACTAAATTAGGCGCACTTTGTGCCACCTTTTGCATCCCAAACAAATAACATTTTTTTGGCTAGAAGGCGGCACTAAATTAGGCACACTTTTCTACGCTGACTATTGCGCTGATTACTGAATCAAGAACAAAAATTTAAAACTTCCCAAGTCAAGAAGGAAGAGATGAAAGGAGAAAAAAGCCGTGTGAAGGAAGAGAGGAGAAAAAAGGGAAAAGCAACGCGAAGGAGGGCTACAAGCAAGTAGATCAAAAATTTGATTTAGTTTGCAACACCATAGGTAAGGTTACAATTTATTTTTTTTGTTCCCACAAATATTTTTGTTTGGATTAAATGGAGAGATTGTGAAGAAAGGGTTGTGGATATTTTTTTGTTTACAAGTGAATCATTCAAGTCTCATGTGGTTGCAAAGGAGGAGGGTAAAATTGTAGACATTGTGTTATTTCCTCCACATTCGAGAGCAGTGAACTCATTTTTGAAACCCCAATGCCTTGGTTCGCTTATCATTCCCATCCCAAGCTTATAGTTTACGATTCAATTTCTTGGACCTTCCTTCCATAAAAAAGTAGTTGAGTGCTTTCAAGACAAGTCATTAAACTGCATCTTCCCCACTGTAGCCAAGTCTTGTGGGAACAGAGGTTGGTCGAGACAATACTAGGAGATAGGGCTTTTGAGATGACATCTAAATAATAGATCATTTCCTCAAATTTGTGAGACCTTCAGGCTTAAATTAGCTATTAATAATTTTCACTTATTCTTTTACAGAACAATGAGCTCATGGTTTCAAATTGATTGTGTGCACACATTCATTTTATTTCTAATCAGCATATGCGACTTGAGCATGGGACCTATCTATGTTAACTCTCAATAAAACCACACTCTGCGCCCTTTTTATTCCCCAAAGATTACCATTCTATATAGGTGCGCAAGCGTTGATTTTTTTACAATACGGTACAGTTCATTTTGCATATATTTATATCAGCACCAAAAGATATATTTGCCTTATTTTATATAGGTGAGCAAAAACCTGAATTGATTCACTTAGGCATCTAGATCAGAAATAGATTCATTCAAGGTAAAATTTCATACTTGATAGTGTGTGCTTTGTTTTTTTCCTCCACGTTGGTGAAAATAGTGCACCTAGGTTGCCTAAAAGTATCAAGTGATAGAGGGGAAAGAAAACAAAGGGAGCAAATCTATAGCACAATAGGGCAATTCATTTATCCAATTTATAGATTTGTAAATTTTTCCTTGTTTTCTTTCATTTACTTTTTACTTTTTACTTTTTAAATTTCAAAGAAGAAATTTATTTGATATATATATATATAGGGACATGCTTGACTAACAAGATAAAGAGGCATTGGCTTCCATATTGGGGGTAGAGGCAATGAAAAATTTGGATGATGTGTGTTGGACAATGCTTGTCAGATACATAAAAAATGAATCTAGTGAAGCCCCTCAAACATTGCAACCAGATCAACCATGTCAAAGGGAATCAATTGATTCCCCAAGCAATCCTAGATCGAGCAAAATATCCAGGAGGAAATAAGTAACAGTAAACTCTATGAGTGTAGAACATGGAGCAGAGGCTTCCATTGTCCCACCCACTCCTAGGACACAAACTTCTTCCACCATGCCAAGTTTTCATTCTTGCATTGGTACCTACAATACCAAGATCGAATATGATGTGGTTTTAGGGGAAGTCCGAATGACAGATGCTAAAAAAGGGTTTGTGAATAGGTTGAAGGAATCATGCCTTCAACGGCTCAAAGACCATCTACATTTTCCATTCTCAAAGATACCCATGCACCTACAAAAAGTAGTTATCAATGAAATGGAGACTGAATTTAGCACAGGTTGGTCTGTGAAGAAGCTAAAGCTACAAATGTATCAAAATTGCAATATATTTCGGTGCAACCAAATAGAGAAGATAAAAAAATCCCTCTCGAGCTAAGGCTAAAAAAGGCCAATTGATGTAAGTGTCAAAGCATGGAAAGAGCTTGTAAAAGAATATGAGAAGTCTGAAGCATGGAGGAAGTCTGGTGAGGAGAGTACGCAGGTATTTGAATTTTCTCATAAGATTATATAAAATTTATTAAACAATTTTTAAATTTTATTTGTGCATAGTTAAATTGAATTAGTATATGTTTTAGGACAAGGCCTCCAAGGCCAGACTTCAAAAACTTTGTGCCACACATCACAGTGGCCAGAAAGGTTTACAGGCCTTGATCTATAAATTTGTAAGTATATTTAATATGTTAAATGATATTTTTTTTAATTCCCTAGGAAAAAGTAAATGATTGCATATTAATTAGTTTAACTAGTCCGTAATGCCATGTTTTGATAGGAGGAGAAATGGCCAACATCAAAGCAATTTGAGAAAGGAAAGTTACAAAGCAAAAAGTGGGCCTATTTTTAATCACGGATGGAGAATGAAATTATCAATAGTTGGCTTTCAATAGCAGTTGGATCTTTGTTGTGTTAACCTATCAATTTACATTTCTTGTGTTGAGTTGTTTATTGATGCATTAGGATGAGTTCTAAAAGTACTTCTCTGTTGGCCTAGATCCCACTCAATTGTCCCAT